>JAUJYV010001488.1:0-17341 GCA_033995625.1 Ophyiulus pilosus
TTCGCTTAACGAGTGTTTCGCATAACGAGCAAGACTCCGGAACCAATTATGCTCGTTATGCGAGGTTCCACTGTAGAAGAAGATGGGATATGATATGGCTCTAAATAAGTTTTCCTGCATCGGCGGCCATGTTGGAATACATTAATCACATTTGTCACTAGCGCCATCTAACGACACCAGAACACTATTTCCTCCAAAGTTCATGGCAGATTGAAGTCAAATCTCATCTTTCTAGGTTTTAAACAGATGCGTACTGGGAATTCCAACACTACTTTTCCAGAAGCAGCCCTTGAGTGCATTTCAATGTATCGTTGGTTGCCATTCGAGCTTTTACAGGTCTCTTTGCCCTCAATTTCGATACATTCCAAAAAGGTTTTCGCCATCAACCTCGTTCGTCCAGTTGTCATTATTAATACATAAAACTGTAAAGCACATGGGGACGACAGGACAGAAATCCCTCCGCACTCACTTTCTGGATTAACTGTCCGTGACGGCTAAATCCATATGAAGGACAGACCATTATGAATTATTTCATAACAAAAAAAAAAACAGATGACGAAGCTGAAAAATGACCTCAGTAGAGGGGAGAAAGACCCCCTCTAAAAATTTCGGATGGAACGGACGCAGGGTATAAAGCAAACTTGAGCAAATTGTACTCATGAGTAGGTGTACTGATTACATTCACAGTAGAATCATACACTATAATGCAAGTAGAGTACATGTAATCAATAGTCATATAAAATGAGTAAACAAACTTGGGTAAATTGTACTCATGAAGAAGTACTGATTACGAGTGCCTATGGAATCATCCTCCTTAGTATGATTAGTATAATAATCACATTTTAGTAAATTGTACTCATGGATATGAACACTGATTACGAGTATTTCGGATTACAAAAGTATCGTTTAGGGAACGCTATTTTAAACACCATAGGTTTTACTACAAGTAGAAACAATTTAAAAAACCATTTATAATATTATGAATATGAGAACACAAAATTAACCCTCTTAGATGTTAACAAAATCTTAAGGGGTAAAAAGAACAGTACATCAGATAACAAAATAATCACAAAAAGTTAACATACATTCATGTTAGCTTTTAGGATTACCCTTATTTAAAGTTACTCATTAGTGCGACTCAAATATGTTAAAAGCGACTCAATTACTTACTGAAACCTATTTCTATTCATACTCGAATACATTGGTACTCATAATTTCAGAATATGTTAATACTCAATGATATTTGTATGCACCCATTACGAGTACATTTTTGTAATCGATTGCATTGTACTCATACATTTTAGTACCTTTGCACTCAATTTTGTACTCAGATCTTTTGAGTATGTTTTGTATTCAATTACTCGTTGTACTCAATACCCTTTTACTCTTTACCCAAATGCATTCAATGTACTAAATTACTGCCCAACACTGGGCTATAAAGGGAATCCAACGGGACCATGTTTCACCCCCTGCAAACCCCGATTTGTAAATGAAGTAATTCTCCCCATTAATCCGCTTCAACGGCTCCCCTAGTGGCTGAATATCGATTTGCGAAACGCCAATCCAACGCCTTCTGTAAATCAACTCTGGCCCCCCCAATTTACATATATTCCCGGGTTTGGTTCGCGCCAGCGCTAATCGGCCCCAAATTGGCACCTTCGCTCGTGACGTCATTGCAGAGGATCAAAGCACCAGATGGCGCGGGAACTGAAGCGTAAAACAACTCTGAATTCGAATCCGGCCATTGGCTCTGAAGACGGGTGGCAATCAATGCTTACACTACTGCCATGCACAGGTGCCCATTTTCAGGGTTTGGAGGGGTTTCAGGGATTCAAGATGGCGGCGTCACGTCTAACCGGACTGTAGGTAAAATGAAAATTGCCTGTCTGATGCTGGGGGGAATTCTTGATAAAAAAGACTTCTGCAACTGATGCATGACAAAGCTGACGGAATCCCAGCGTCATCTATGATGAATTACACACAACAGGGGCAATTTAATTATCCAGCCCTCATACACTTTCAAAAGGGAATGGAAAAGGCAACACTGGAAGAATGGGTCGGGTCTGATGGGGGGATGAGGGTCAAACATTTCAGTAACCCTTTCGCACGTAAGATCGTGAGGTTTTAAAGCATTAACCGTTAACGATAGCGAACAACGTCCAATTAAGATGTAGGGTGCATTCGCGACATTTAATTATAAATACATCGCTAAATTACAAATGAAATTTCAGTTTCCCTTACGCATGCAACCACGCATAGCACAAAGGCATGGCAGGAAAGCGTGCTAATGGGGAATGGCACGCTTTCCTGCCATGCATGTGTGCTATACACGGTTGCACATATCCAGAAAACCAAAATGTCTTGGGAATCGATACTTAAATGACGTAAATACACCCATTAGACTTACTTCTAATGATACATTGAACATTCTAACGATATATTTACTGGATTCCTGATGGATATAAGATTTTACCTAGTTGCTGCCATATTGAAGATACACAGTCTGCAATTCCAAGAACCGCCAGAATTGATGAAAAACCAGTACCAAACATAACCGAAAATTTCGCCAAAGTATGTACAATGTATATCAAAACCAGGCATGTGCAGTCACCCCCACCTTTGCCATATTCTCTACACTATTCCGAGTTTTTTGACCCCCACCAAGAAAGCATTCAAGCTTATGATTTTTCACCTTCTAAATTTAGATTTTTGCAAACCATTTTCTTGTTGATATTATTTCGGGAGTACCACAGCAGCTTGGCGCTTGCCGATGCACGTCACGAGAGTTAATCTAGATTAGGTCCTAATGTGTAATTTTATTTTCAAAATCCCCAAGTCTGCCCACGAAACCCATTGCAATTACGCTGCCGTGCCCCGTTCCATTCTCCTTTCCTTGGTTAGGATCCCAGGCACGTCCGACAATTTGCTCTAAACGCTCGTTCAAAGATGTTCTGAGGGCGAAACGAGGCCTTGGCGCCATTTTTCAGGAGTGCATTAGAGAAGTTGTGTTTCGTATTTGACGCTATTTCGCTGTATTTTCGTCCTTGGAAAAGGCGTTTGGCCAGCGGAAGGAGCCATTGAAAGATTCATATTTTATCCAGTTGGCTTCCGCGTGCCAAGTGTCTGCACTTATCTGTCTGGCAGACAGCAACGTTTTCTAATCTACTTCAGGGAATACTCTGAAAGCTGCAAAGATTTAACCCCCACTACTGGGACGAGAAATAAGAAATTCTTGAACTGGAGAATTTGGGAGAAACTAACAAATCGTGTTTAAAGCACCTTAGGATCTTATCAACAATTGCCAAACAAGAATATACAATAAGTACAGGAATGGTTTTTGGCTAAGAAGGAGAATCTGAAAACCAAAAAATTCACTCAACTAACATGTGCAGTTTCTTAGCATTACATCTGAGCAAGAGAATTAAAAGAATCTTTGGAACAAAAAACACCATTTCCAATAAATACAGAAAACACGAATTTCCAATAAGTACAGAAAATACGAATTTTAAATATAAAGAAAATACGAATTTCCAATAAATACAGAAAATACGAATTTCCAATAAATACATAAAGTGCTTGGTTAAGGAGATTTTTTGTAAGAAGCAAAAGAAAGGACTTTGGAGTTCCTATCACTGCATCTGAGTCATTTGTAAATACGAATTTACAAGAAATTCTATCTAAAGTTTCATAACTTTTGTCATGGTTTATGGATGGGACCACAGTGCCATGGGTTTAATGAATTTTTGTGTGGTTTTAACCATGTTACTGGTGTAATGTAACTGGTGAGGAGATGACCTGCGAGGATGAGCACCTGCTGATGGCCATGTGAGCCAAAACGTTGTGCTGTGAATAAAGAAACTGGTTGAAGTAGACTGTCTCGCCCTTTAATCTGTTTAGACAGCAAACAGCAAACTGAAGAAACTCCAGAAATTTCTTAGTATTTTCTTATGTTGTCCACATCAAGTTACCAAACAGAATATAAAGTAAATTACTATTCAGGCAGAACTGGGAAAATGATTGAGTGGCAGTATTAAGAAAACTAACAGTCTGGTAGCTAGTCGTACCAAATATCCATGGGAATAAAAGAGCTCCTCCCATTCCATTAA
The DNA here is from genome assembly GCA_033995625.1 of Ophyiulus pilosus. Lineage (NCBI taxonomy): Eukaryota > Metazoa > Arthropoda > Diplopoda > Julida > Julidae > Ophyiulus > Ophyiulus pilosus. Next base: position 4,107 of record JAUJYV010001488.1, read on the forward strand.
CCTGTCATGTCACCTTATTAAGTTGTTCAGTATTTAAACATTTCAAAAATCTCATTTCCTAACTTGTCAAACAACCGAGACCCTCAACATTTTAAAAGAGAAAAGCAATCCAAGATATCATTCCTTGCATATAAAATGCATCTCATTTCCAACTGTCTTCCTTTAAACGGATTAAAATGTAGGTGGAAAAAAGCTTTCAGGAAAAATGTGATAAAGCATTCAAGATAATGTTTGCAGAAAACGTTATATGGTAACTCAGCAGGATTACAACGTTTAGAAAATTTTGCTAAATGAACTTATTGCATTTCTCATTTTTGAAGCAACACAACAGTTGGAATTCTTGATTTTCAGGGTTGTGCAATGTACGACTTTCATAGTTTGAAACACACTAGTTTGGGCATGAAATCTTGAAGTTTTGATTCTCTTGTTTAGAGCCATATCACAGTCAGGTTTTTAACCTCAATTTCCTGTCTCAATTCCATCGTCCTTTGCCTTGGCATTTCTTCTAAACTAAGCTTCACGCCATCTTTTTTTTCTCGAATAATCTTGATGAACTTGTCTGACAGCCGTTAAAGTGACTGACAAAGGCTCTTACAACAAGAAGCATTAACACCAAAGTTGAGCACAATAGACAAAAGCAAACCTAGTCAATTCAGAGAACCTCACTCAATAGTTGGCTCCATTTGTTACATTCAACCATTCATAACTTTTAACTTCATTCAATAAATTTGTCAAGTATGCTTCATACAAGAATTGGGAATTTAACTTGTTTTATTCTCCGGTTAAATTTAACGAATGGTGGTGCAAGTATTTGTATACACGGTTAAGCCAACATGTGTACTAACAAAAACAACAGTTGAGAGTGAACAGCCAATGCCCCTTAATTTCCACCGAGAGCTTTTTTCAACATCCGTTCGTAATGCATTTAGCTTGCCACACAACATGAAGTGGAGTTTCAATATTGGCTCAAGAGTCATGGCACTAAAGTGAAGTTTCGAACAAAATCAGTTTGTAAACATTAAGCCTTTGAGTATCTAAAAGCACCTCCCGCATAAACCAACAGTCATTGTGGCTAGAGTACAAATCAAAATATCCCCTTGTCATGGTAACTGCGAAAGACATACTGATGTACAAGATTAATCAGTTGTGTACTTGCACAAAGGAATGTACATTTTTGTGCTTCTTTGCAAATGCAATTAAGACCATGTTAATTTGTAAATTGGCGTTTTAATGGACCACAAATGTAAGGAAGCAGTACATTCCTTCAAATAGTTGGCTATGATATATCATAGAAATTCCATTGGTAAAGTACAACACTCCTATGACATTCCAGGATCCTAAGACTAAACAGCCACCTATTGAAGGAACACAGTGATTGTCATGACAACATCTAACGATGAAATTTCGATGGTTCAGTTATAAATAACCATCTATCGAAGAAGTTTTATTGTAAAAATGTTTAAAATAAGAGTGGAAATTTCCATATATCTTTATGAACGCCATCAAGGACTTGAAGGAACTTGAAGGACTTTTAAATTTAAAAACGTTTAGTAAAACTGGTTATAAGTCAGCTGTGGTCACATAATGGATTACGTTCTTAGTGAAAACGTATTTCGATTGGATGTAAATGCAAAAATACATCTTATTCAAATTGGCTTACGGCTAGGATAAAAATCTATTTCGTGACTCTAGTTATCATATTAAATATTATAAACTAAGGGGCCATTCAAAAAAGACGTCCCCGAAATGCCTTTCCCTTATCTTTTAAAACTAAATTAAACAGAAAAACCAAAAAGTGAAAAATAACATCATTAGTGGACGTCAAAAATGACATTCCTCCCTCCCCCATGGTCCCCACATGACAGCATACTCCCTGAGCATACTCTTGAGGACGTCCTTTTTCAATGGCCAATAATCAGATTCGTAAATATGGAAAGCCATCGTTGACGAAATTAGTGATAAATACGAGGACAACATTCAATGAAACGTTCCATTTTTACCAATTAGTTCCGTAATCCCTTGTGCAGGCAAGCAGCAGTATTAAGCTTTGAAAATCCGTGGATTACCTGGTTACAAAATTCGCCTCCTATGATTGCATTTTATGGGGTCTCCGACCTCAAACCAGTTGGAAAAATGGCAGCCATAAATCATCGGCACAGAAGGCGACACCTCATAACACCGCAAAAACCGTGCCGTAAACTATCACAAATGGAAATTGACGTTGAAAACCCCTCCCAAACACATGCGACAACTATGCCTTTCTGTAAACAAGCTTCTATTCGATGGGATCATCAAATCGGGATCTGAATTGACAATCAGATTATCGAGTAGTACGTGCTGCATATGGTGCAGTGCTGTATTTTTGCAATTATATTTATGCTGTATAATGCCTAGTACAGACCAAAGCAAACACGAAACAGAAACTGGGTTTCTGCAAATCAATTTGTCGAAACGTGGTTTCATGAACATATTTCGATAAACAGGTTTGTCCAAATATGGTGTCCACATAAAACCCAAATTTCGAAACGGAAAAAAATGTTTCCTGTTCATGGATGGTCTGTACACAATGGCCAAAGTGGGGGAAATTGGATCAATACTCTACGTCTTAGTATACAGTCCTTGGCAGGAGCGCCATGAACAGCAAACATGTTTTTTTGTTGTTTATTTTTATCCGCACCACACCGAAATGTTTGATGAAAACACGCTTTTTTGGCAAAAAAGATTATTGAAACATGCTTGCAGAAAACTGGAGAGCACTATTTTTATAGTAAACATGATTACGAAATCCAGTTTATGCTTAGTGTTTTCTCCGGTTTGTACCACACATAACCCTGTTAGTGCACATTATGACAAACATGAAAACAGAAACAGAGTTTATGCAAACCAATTTATCGAAACGTGGTTTCGTGAACATATTTCCATCAGCAGGTCAATGCTGCGTCATGGTATACAAGCCTTGGCAGAAGCGCCTTGACCAGCAAACATGTTTCCTTTGGTTTTCACCGCCTCTTGAGCGATCACCCAAATGTTTCATGGAAACACGTTTTTTTTTTGTTTTTTTGGCAAGAAATTTGCCGAAACTTGCTTGCAGCAAACTGGTGAGCAACCACATATCGCAAACATATTTATGAAACCTGGTTTCTGTTTCGTGTTGCCTCTAATGTGTACTAAGCATTAGAGTTTTCAATGAGATCTTAATTAAAGAGCTGCTTCGAGAATATGAAACCATTTTGTCCATCACCCAATTTAAACTATAAATTTACCATAAAATTGATAGCCATCTAGACTTAACATGAGCTAGCGCCATATTGAAGATGTGAGGAACAAGCATTACATTGTTGAATTAAAAATCTTTACTTGGAAATTCGTAAAAGATGTATGAAAATTCAGAGCTTAACAACAATGCTTACAGTTCAGTAAAGTATAAATTCGATGCCCAAAAAAAATAATAAAAAGTTGTTTCAACAGTAGTCTGACAACGTTGCATTTCGAAGTCATTGCACATTCTAAATGTATTTGACACAAAACAATCGACTCAAAATAGTGTCCTCGAACTTGAACGTAGGTTTGAAACTCTTATTATGCAGTGTCGTAGAAAACACACACTGATAAAAACGAGAGGTAAATATGAGTACGTTTGTTTGTTCAGTTGTCATCGCACAAGCAGAACTTGCCAATTTGAACAAGTGTTGAATGAACAATGCCCATTAGTAAAATAGTGTTAAGACAGATGCTTAATTTTTTTTTTTTTTTACAGAATACATCTGTGAATTTGTGTCATTCCACGTTGTTACATCCACATAACCAACACGGGTTCCAATGCAACTTTCACTGTTAGCCAATCAAAATCATGATATCAAGTCTTGTCAACTGTCAACAAGGGTTCGGATAATACAAACGTTCGATTTAATGCTCTGGTGGCTTTTTATGGAATTTGTTCAAGGCTTAAAATACTGCAAAGAAACTTATACGATATTTTGCTGCCTAAATCATGTTGAATTGCTGCTCAAATTCAGTTTTTGTAGAAGAAAGGGTAAATAGTACGAAAACCCGTCGTCTATAATCAATAGATGGCCTCGGTAATGTGTGGGTTTGTCTCAACAACCGACATTTATTTTTACGTAAATACATTTTTCATCTGAAATGGTTGCTTTCGTTTAGGAGCTACATGTCATTTGCAATGTAGATAGCAAAGTTGTAAGATCATTTTGTCAAGGTTTCCCTTAGGAACATCATATTTCTTGAACGCACATAACGAATCCCAACTTCTATTTCCTGTATTTCTCTAATAAGTCGAAATGTGAACTTTTTATCAAATAGTGAGTTGGAAGTAACTTGTACAATTTTTGGTCATATTTTTTCCCTTAAATCCTTGCCTGCCCCCTCATTACACATTTTAATAGACAGTTATCGCCAAAGGTTCTCCTTCCGTCATGCGCAGACGGTATAAATAGCGTTCAATGTGTTCCAACAGTGAAAACCTTCGTACGATAGCTTACACGTTACCAAGACCTCTTTTTACTTATTTATTATTATATTTATTTATACAATATATATTATATTATTAAAAAAATAATACAAGTGCCAATCGTAAAATTGAATGTTTACCTGAATACCTTCACGAATTCCCTTGCACGTGGAATAGACCTCACGGGGCGTGGCTAAACTCAACTACTTCCGGTCTCGAGCATGCCATTTTCCTCTCAAAGTGTGAATATGCAGTACATTTTTGGAAACCTCAACATTAATAAGAAGTGTTCAAGAAATTCATCGTGAAGACAGAAACACTGGGAATCGACTCGTTATTTTGCAAACAATTCCCCAACGCTTATCAACTTCCTAGAGTTAATATTTACAGATATTAAATGGCAAAAATGATAGCGTGACTGAAAAAGAACATTTCACCAAACTCAAAAGAAACATCCATAACGTTTTAAAATCAACCATTTAGAAGAATCTTTCATATCAGTAATAATCCAATTTCCAGTTTAAATACAAGGGGAATTTTATTATTCAAAAAAGTGTCAGATATCGCACTAATAAAGTAATGTAATAGACAGTTTGAGCATGTCTACGTCATTTTTACTTGCCTAACTTTAGTGGCTGGAAGGGAGGAGCCACCCATTGAACTAACTGAACGTAATGGGTGCGCATGCGTGGTCCTTATCTTCCCGCCATTAAAGTTACGGTATGTATAAAGACGTTGACATGCTCAAACTGTCTATTTTCTGTATGAATGTGTACGGTTTTATTCAAGAATCAGACAGGGCTGATGCTTAAGTAACTAATACTGAGTTCAGTATTAGTTACTCAAGCATCAGCGTTTGAAGAGTAATCTATAGCCCCAGTATACTTTTTAAAAAACGTCTACTGTTACTGTAAACTTCCCGCTGATAATCTTCCCAAGGTCCTAATAACAAGTTTGTAGGTTTTCAGATAAAGCCCTTCCTTTTCCCTGGAAATTTCATGACGTCATATGCACTACATTGCGCCACATTGAACAAATGTTGGTTTTGAGCTAATCAGACAGTTTCAAATGATTATTCTTGGAAAATGAAAGATGAGCAAAAAAATCCTTTGATGACATAACCTCGAAACGTAGTTTTTCTTGGCAATGGCACGTAAAAAAAAATGTTTCCGAATAGAGACCCAACATTTACGAGAGCCCAAGATCTAGGCGGCAGGTGTCATTTGTCATTGTGAAGATGTACAAAAAAAAGGAGGGGCCGTTTCAGTCAGTTTCCAGTCGAATTGAGCAGCAAAAGCCATAAACCAGAAAATAAATTGCAGACCACGAAGGGAAGGAAAACAAAAGTCGAATTAAGAATACGATGAGTTTAAGACGTCCGTGTATATTGATAGACGAAAGAGCGATGCCTCGAAATTCATTCACGACAAAGCACAAAAAATGAAAACTGACAACTGGACAAACGAAAAGAGACAACTGCAAATGGAGAGTGAACGTTTCTCCGAATCCAGAAAACAATCCATGAGGGAACCATACAAATAACGCAACACAAAAAAAAAAAAAATGCCCTGACCATACAAAGTGTCCTAAACATTACCACATCAATAAATTTTCCTTTGGGGTTAGAATTTTATCTTTAGTATACGTCCAAATCGGATTAAGCCTATTAGAAACTTTAAAATGCCCATATACAACAAGCAACCGAAAATAAGCTTGTTTTCTCTTGTTTGTTTGCACTCTTGAGTGTACAACGTGTCTTAAGATTAAGAAGCAGACTCGTGTATGCTTAAAACGGTTATCTATACCAAAATAAGGACTATAAATTTATAGCGAATTTCAACATCAGATTATACGAGAAATAAAACTTGCTATATTACACGCGGAATTACTTATTGTGGGGGCAGTGTGTACATATTGCAGATTTGTAATGCTTAGTAGGCACTTGAAACACGAAACACATGTTTGCGATATGTCCACACCAGTTTTCTGCAAACAAGTTTCAGTAAATTTGTTGCCAGAAAAAAAAAACTAGCCGGTGAAGTTCAAATGAAACATGTTTGCTGGTCAAGCCGCTCCTACCAAGGCATGTATACCGTGACGTAGAGTATTGACCCAATTTGCCCCACGTGTTTTCTCGAGCAGACGCCAGTTTTTGGCCATTGTATACAGACCATCCATGAACAGCAAACATTTTCTCCGTTTCGAAAAGCGTTTTTGATGTGGACAACTATATTTTGGGCAAACCTGTTTATGGAAACATGTTCACGAAACCACGTTTCGACAAATTGGTTTGCATAAACTGCTTCTGTTTCGTGTTTAAGTGCGTACTAAGCACAAAATACTTTGTTTGGAAGTCATTCTAAACAAACTGAAAATTCGCTTTAAATGTGTTAGTTGCTATATTTTTCAATAAAACATTGGGTTATCGCCTAAAATACGTAATTGACTTCAGCAACAATAAATAATATATCTTGCAGAATTGCTAAGGGACGAACATTGGTCAATTTATTTGTAATCCATAATGCAACATGGCTGCCAAACATTGACAATCAAAACATGAAAGCATTCAGGTCATCCACACCTAAATCATCACAGTCCATATATATGTTACTTAATAGTACTGTCAATTTATTAGAGGAAGGGGGTCTCGAATCGCTTTTATACCGTGATTTAAGTGCAGTACTTAAGTGATAATTGCTCCATCTTTTATTATATGTATTAGCAATACACTAGTTTTCTGGAAGACTTGCCACTGCACAAGCTGATAAATGGAGCCAATATCGAGAAATGACATTAAAACTCCATAACAGCAGATTTCAAACGAATTTCACGAGCCTCCTCCTGGGATTCAGCTCATTCCGGAGAATTATGGTTATTATAGGCCGTATGAAATACCGTACGTCTACCTTTATACGCAGAAATCTGAAATGAAGTAAGAGTTGCAACAACCGATACTACGATATACCATGGCATAAATCCTCATGAACTGCCTCCATTGGTTAATGAATCTAGCTGCAAGAAAAGATCGGGTAAACGATTCTATGGAAATTCAAGTAGGGCTATCAAAACCACCAAATTTCCTCGAAGCATGTACATTTCGAGTTATGCTAATACCGAATTTATGACTTAGTAAATGCAATCATGCAACTATAGAGAACAGGTTTCCTTATAAGTCCGATACAGGTTTTCAAATTCTGTCGTGCATACATTTTTTAAAGTTCAAAGCTTACAAAATCTCAGCAGTGACATCATTTCGGTTTATCTTTAAGAAAGTTTTTACAATAACTGGAAATAAAAACTGGAATTTTCAAACCTTCCTTTTTTAGATGAGCTAATAAATAAGTATTATGGATATAAAAAAAATAGATTGACAAGGAAGCTGAGTTTGGCAAGTTAAGCGCATGCTTATTATTCATCCAAAATGACGAGTACATGTACTCAGCAGTCGTATGAAATGAGTTATCAGACTTGGGCAAATTGTACTCATGAGCAGTACTGATCACGAGTATATTGGAATCGTACTCCACAGTGAGTACAGAATCAGTAATCATACGAAATGAGTACGAGTAGTACCATAATCAGACTTTTGCAAATCGTACTCATGGATATAAGTATGGGGGATTGTAAAAGTGTCGTTTAGTGAACTCAATTTATTGTACAACCAAAACCAGTTAAAAATCAAAGACGTTACCACGTGATCAAAATGCTAATTATTAAATGGAAAAAAGAACAGTGCATCCATGCAAAACAATAAAACTTAGGATACATTAGCCCTTTAGGATGACCCTCGTATTAAGTTACTCAAGTGTATTCAATGTACTCAGTTATTAATTGACTTAAAGTATTTCTATTCATACTCGATTACATTGGTACTCATAAATTCGGATTACGTTAATACTCGAGGACATTTGTAATCAACCATCGTGAGTACATTTTTGTAATCGAGTGCCTTGTACCCATACGTTTTAAGTACAGTTTCATTCAATTACTTTTGTACTCATACCTATTGAGTAAATTTATTACTTCAATTACTCTTTGTACTCGGTATTCTTTTACTCGTTACTCAAATTCATCCAACGTACAAAGTTATCGATTTAAAGAAATCAACACCGCATTTTGACCCAACATCTTAAAAAGATGAAATCCATAAGTCTGTAAACACTGCCTAAAGTTGTGGAATTTTCGGTCCTCAACATCGTTGAAAGCTGCATTAATTGCATGGCTCTATTTTTGGATAGTCGTGCATTTCCAAATTTTCCATCCCATTGTTTATAATCTATTTTTCTTCCTCGCTGTTAAACCTGCACCAGCTTATTCATCGCGTGAATCGGTATTGTTTTCCATAACGTGAAAGGATTGCATGTCGTTACCATGCCAACCTTCAGATCTTCTCCAGCATCCGTTGCCACGGCAACGTCCCTGGACTTTATCTATCTCTTTCATGGCTACCCTTTGCTTTCCTATTATTAAGTTGAGTAGCATACTCATGGACAGGCACTGAATTAATAAAACTAACGACTCGCACACATAGTACATATATAGAGAATAGCGGTTCCCGACTAATTTAAACAAAGCCTCTTAAATGCAATGGCGCCGAGACAATTCGGATCTCGTTAACCGAATCGAGATTTATATCGGTATCAAAGAGAGAAAAGAGCAAAAATCTCCTTTTGCAAGGTTTGCAGCTTTAGGTAACGGCCCAATAATGAGCCTTGGAAATGAATAATCAATACCTCCACATTCTCCAACTTGTGATATTCCGCTTGCATGTAAAACACCTTGGTCAGACAAGAATTGGTAGACCATGGTTTAGGAAAAGTAATTCACCATTTATATGTAGAATAGGGAAAAAAATCAATAACCAATAGCGACGAAACAAGTGAATCATTTCGGATAAAAACTTTCCTTGATTAAGATATTTTGAAAATCCAATTGAAATGCAACGATGCAGCGTTTCAGAACCTAAGGGTTTTGAAAGATGGGGCATCGTTACAATGATAAGAAATAGTCGTATTGAAAATAAAGATTTTTTTTTGTAAGTTTGCCAGTTCATTAGATGAACGCTATATATTTTTTTTTTCGTCTTTTTTTTGGCTTAATCCCAAACGATGCAAAAAATGATTGCGTCTCATAAAAAAAATCCTAAGAACAGAATTTTATGTGGTAATAAATTGAATAGGAGACTGAGAGGACAAGAAAACACCCGAGTTATGGCCGGTTCTACCACTGTCTGTTAAGTTAACGAGCAATGCATTTTCGATTCAAAATAAATGTACATTTTAAATGCAGATATACACTTTACAAAAAACAGTAAACATTTATTTAGAAAATTGCAACGAATTCCATAATTTGTATGTTTGTTCAGAAAGATTTGATTATTGGGTTAAATGGTGACGGAATATAGCTTATGAAAAACGTGGACATCACAAAAGTTTTTGAAAGGTCCTTTGGACAAATTTCACCACCTTAATAGGTTTCATGGACCAGTCATACATGACATGCTTGTCCATAAATGGTCATATATGCGAATGTTAGACCATGTAAACCCATTTAGGACCCATATATACACGCATGTGTACTTATTACTTCTATATGCACATGTACGTGCAATATTAGTAGACAGTTTTAGCATGCCAACGTCTTTATACATACCTTAACTTTAATGGAACCACGCATGCGCACCCATTACGTTCATTTAGTTCTTTGGGTAGTTCAATGCGTGGCTCCTTCCTTCTCGCCATTAAAGTTAAGGTATGTATAAAGACGTTGGCATGTTAAAACTAATATTTTGAGCAATAACCCAAGTCCATGATTTCCTCCATAAAGACATAAAACGTCTATTTGGTCATACATATATATGGATAAAATCATACATGGCCCTATAATTTTTCCACCATGTCCTCAACATAGCATTTATGTCCTTTGAATCAACCACCATCATATACGTGCATATTTCTTATATTTAGCACCTAATGTGCCAAAATCTTGGAGATAAAACATGCTGACGGTTAACTTTTAAATTACATCTGCCATGTTTTAGTTGCCATTACAGGCTAGTATAATTTTTTTTCTGGTATATGCAGAAAAGACCTTCGTATCGCCACATATAACATTCATGAGTGACTTGGGTATGAAAATCTCCTTCATGGCACAAAAAAAAGATCCATCCTATCGACACCACGGTAGTATTTTAGAAGCTTATTAGTTTTTTCCCCCTCTTTATCAAAAGGGGCGATCACTTTGGCAGAACGATGCCATACGAAAAACTGTTGACATCGTCCATGCTTTTGATACTCGCTATAAAACCACTGTTACATTGTACTGTGTATGCGGAAGTGTTTCGTTTTTGGTACGTTCCCCCCTCTCTAACGTGCACAAATTAGTCTTCCGAGTAATGTCTTGCAGCTTCGGAATTCTGTCTCCACGGCTTTCTGCGTACCGATAAAATGCCAACTTGGCATTAAGTCGAGTAATTAAATTTACGGTCTTTAATAATCTTGCTGACATTAATTTTACGTTGCCATTTCGCTTTTAGTGCATTGCTAGATGCAAAGTTGCGACGATACTTCAGATAACAGCTAAATGGTGTATCCAGTGTAATCCTTTAGAATGCTTTCAAGAATGTTTAAAGAATCTATTAAAACATCCAAAAATTGTCAAATGGCCGATACCGTAAAAACCTCCAACAGTTAGCTTCTTCTTCGAGTTAATTAATCATTGTCCTCATGAATGGTTAATTTCATTAACTAATGAGTAGATGGGGCGAGGACATTTTTCGTGCGTTACATCCTTTATGCATTATTCCAAACAAACACTTAACATAGGCTGTAAATAGGTCATATACATAAAACAGCTGTTGCATTACTGGTCGGTTTGTGTAGCGAATTAATCTTGACCTGACCGGAGCAATATTTTAATTTCAAAGGGTCTGGTATATTTGTTGTGGGACCGCCTTTGACCTTTTTGGTTTTAATTTTCTATTATTTTGGGAGTTCAAATCTGACATAGTGGTTTATTAGCACATTCCTACTTATTTAAACAAGTATTTAATATTAATATAAAAAAGGGGTTATTGACGTAGGACTTCTGTTTTATGAAAGTTCTCGCTAATCCACAGCCGTTAGCCGTTAGCCGTTACACTTCCGTTTCACCGCCGCTGCTTGAACCTGCACCTCAAAGCCGGGTCTCAACCAAAGGCAACATGAGGCAAAAAGTTTGCTGAAACAAATATAGAATAAAAGTTTGCCTACCGTGATGTTTGAGCAAACTTATGAGTTTTTTTTGTCGCCAGAATCATTGTTTCGACACCATTTCGCCGCTCGCTCGGGAGGCGGTCCGGATCAAAATAAAAAAATGTTGCCACTTTATTGCGCATGCTCAGCCGTCGGCTCAAATAGCGGGTCTAACAATAGAGTATACTCGTCTTGGTAAAACCGCAATAAACTGAACACATTTGCTCATTTTTTGTCAACTTTTGGTAGATACACTTCTGCATTCATCAACATGTTGCCGGATTTGTTTCCGGTTTAGGTTTGAGTGTTTGCGTGTTACATGTTGCCTTCAGTGGAGACCCGGCTTAACATCAAAACAAAGATGTAGTCCTACTCCAAAAACTACGGGTTTGTGTCAGTGACATGGCCGCAAATTGGTGTAAACGCAGGATTGACATTTTATGAAAAGTTCTCGTAAGCCGTTACCGGAAGCCGCATAAGCAGATCGATTGACAGCCGTTAGCCGTTACACTTCCGCTTAGTTGGATCATGAAACGAGGTCATATTACGCGGCTGGTCCCATTAACGTCCTAGTCGGTCCTAATGCGTAAGTGACTATCCGGAATGCAATGCATTTTGATTTCCAGTGTTTGCAAGATGTCGTTGGACATCACTGGTAGTGCGTGTGAAGATCCGTTAAGGCGCGAAATTCCAATTAGCATTCCACGAATTTCAAAAGCGAGAATTGTGTTGTCGTGTGCCTCGTCCTTTCCATTTATGGACACGCGGCAATCCACTTTGGAGCAGTTTTCGCGAAAACAGGTCAAGAGCCACGAACCGAACCCGAACATAAATTATATGCTGCATAAATTTGCATGCATAATTATACGAAAGGCAGTAGCTTTTCCCATTAATTGGTATGCGCATCTAAGCCCGCGTTGTGACGTTAGCGAGCGGTTCATTAAACCTAACTAGGCCCTTATAATTAATCTCGAGAGTATTTCAGTGCCATGCATGCGGTCAAACTTTAGCTTTTGGGCCACAGATTGCTCCTTGCACTGTCGAGGAGAGGTTTGCTTCCAGATCAGATTAATGAAGTGTTTGGCTCGGGAGCGCCGTAAATAAAAGCGCGGGAGAAAAATGGCAATAGCTGATTACATTGGACACTCATGAGATTCCCGAAATGCCCATTGAGGACATGAGATTGTACATGTATACACTGCCCTTAGCATGAAGGCAAACTTAGGCAATGAGTAGGACTGTAGGACCTTCGTGAAATGTCGCTTTTCAAATGGTAATGGTTAAGAATTCATAGTTAGGGCTTGGATCTTTATGAAATTTCCCATCAAGACAAAAAATTAGACCGTTAGATAATAAAAATTGAACGGTAGAAGGACTTCCATTGATGTCTTGTTTGGTTGTTTTGTTAATGTCCTAATCTATACATACTTTGCCTTGGAGTAGTTCAACACTCCCTACATTATACAGTAGACAAAAAAAGTATGGAAGCACCCAATATTTTTATGTTTAATGGTAAAATAATTTGCAAATAAATG
>JAUJYV010001489.1:0-17340 GCA_033995625.1 Ophyiulus pilosus
TTCAGCAGAACGTGGAATGTGGAAAGTGGCGCCAAAAGTTCATTAATTGGCGCCAAGAATGTGCCAATTTCTTAACAGGTTATATGAGCTATGAAAACGAAAATACGGTTCCCGTGCAAGTGTTATGTGAGAAGGGCAATTCATATGCCACAAAGGCAGAAATAGGTTTTCAAAAAACGGTACGTGGATTCATCCACGATTTAAAAAATAACGCTGCTATCTAAAGGAAGTCTATGCTTATAAGATGCAGCATACATGTATATATAGCAGGCATAAAAGCAGTCTTGTACGTAGCTCACCATATGCTCCGAAGGCATAAGCAGTAATAGCAAATTTTCTTTCACTGCCGTTATAAAATTTATGATGTGCTTTAAAGATCCACATAAATTCCGCAAATGGTCATCGTCCAGATTTCAGGAACTCCCGATTTCAATCAAACGTATAAATGATGTGGCAATCCAGCCATGGACAGTGCTTACAGCCATGTGGGTGCAAGACAATTAACAGTCTTCCACGCATGCGGCAAATTGCTTCCATCAAATGGGACTCAGCAGCAGCAAATTCATATAACTGCATGGATATTGGAAAGTATAAAACCAATTTCCCACAAACGCCGCGAGCCAGTGTCCATCGCGGAACGTATATGGCCCATTAAAAATGGCTGCCATTCGTAAAGATACATGTCTGCCAGATATTTTCAAGAACCATCTTCCAATACAGACGCCCACAGAAGAACATTAGCAACAAGGACATCGTATATAGAGCAGAAAAGCACAAATTAAACGTCCGTTCATTTCATGTTCCCAGATGGCAACAGGCTCTGGTACAATAAATCTAACAGCCATATTTGCACAAAATAAATATTTGGCATCGGCTTAACCGCAGTGTCGACTTTGCAAACATTACAGTAGTAACGATAATGAGTTTGTGATATAGATTAGTTTCGTCCGTCATATTCGGAAATAATATATTGAAAGGTATATAAAGTGATTAAGATGTCGGAATTTCAAGCTAGCAGTTAACATAAAACGCTCTTGTGAAAGAAAGTATTACCGAATAGGTTGGTTTTCGCTTATAAACCATGCACAAAGACTGCTAATGGACGCGATTTGGGCTCAAACCACACTTTTTACATTCTTTTATTATGCTCTCAATTCAATTCTATGGTAACCAGTGTTTGTCAAACAACTTATAACTCACTTAGTACAAATAGATGTAAACAACTATGCTGTCTGTCGATGCAATTTGAATGTAGCATGCGCACAGTAATTTTTCATTTTTTTAAATTAAAAAATGGCTCTCTAATTAATGGATATCCAACCAACGCATTCCACCCTTAAGTAAAGATGGTTGAAAGCGTTTTAGACCCGAAATACTAATGATGATAAGAAATATGAAAATTTTATCTTTATCGTTGTTATGCCAATCTTAAGTATATAAAACTTTGCTTTTAAAACATGATGTAATAAGCCAAGCTTTTAGCCCGTTAACTCTAATTTGGATCGTCAATTGATTTAAGCTTAACTGACAAATGTGCACTGCAGGCGCATATTCAAGACCTGAGATGGCATCCATCATGTAAATTGTGATATAGGTTCACAGCCTATAAAAAATAAATTGACGTTAAAAACAGCTGGAAAATACAGCATATAAAAAGTTTAAATTCTTGAAATAAGACAGTTTTGCGTAAGTTGATCAAGCTAAAAACATGGTGATAAATGCCATTTAATTTCAGTTGAAAACTAGTGATAATGCAATGCTGTGCTAGTATTGATCCATGAACACATAACCTAAGCAAGGCAAAAATAGTCATGACAACTCACCAGAATGGCAATAAATAAAAGTCAATTCTGGGAGAAATTAAATTACTTCAACTTTGCACATCGGTTTAGTACCAATTCTATCCAATTCTATCTCACACATTCCAGGGGACTATTTTAATGCATTGTAAGACACCACATTCCGAGATCGTGCCATGCATTTTATGAGGTGCTATGGAATTTGCGTATTTAAGAGCTATTATTGTGGCGACACCATGCATGCGAGAACAATAATGACGGAGTCCCATAAAAGAATCTTGATTGCCCATAAGGAGTCACTACGGACTGCGTTGGAACAAACAGGGCCCTCGTAAAATCTTGCAAAATTTAAATAACTTTGGGCATTTCAATGCACTGTATAAGTTTTCCCCATAACAACATTCAGTCGTACTAAAAAGAATGTAAATATAGGACTGTGGTTGAAGAGCCATTTCTGTATTTTTCCTCAACACTTGCTTTTAAACTTGTATCTCGGAAACTATAATGCCATAATCATCGCATCTTTTATTTCGCATATTTTAATTTAAATCAGACAAAAAAAATAACATTTAAAATTATTAACGACTCCTCGTCTTAAAAATGACTGAAGAGTCCTTAGATTTTAAAACAAATATTGATTTCTTGATTATATTTTAACAATAACAAACCAATTACGTACATGTTAACATACAGTAAATAATACCTTTTTAAGAAAATTACTTTTCCGTGAAATTAATTTGATCTGAAAGGGTCGTGGAGACCCCAGGGATCTTTAAAGTAGTCTGAAAAACGCTGCCCAGGCAAACTGTCAGCACGGTCTTCTACTGCAATTGGCAATACCCCTAAAAGCCCATTGTCCAGCGTGGTCGCTTTAACGGTTATTTGGAAAGAAGATTTCTGCTCGTTTTCCGCCAGCAACATCCGTGATTAGAATCACAGTTGCCGTCAGCGAACGCGACTCATCTAATAACGATATATTATCGATTACATCCTAATGCATTGGGATAAACAAAGTGGTATGAGCGCCACTTGAGGGGCAACGAACAATGCCTTCAAATGAAGCAATGTGCTACAATAAGAACATACGTTTAGGGGTTAAGCATAAACCACGTCCTCAAAAAATGACCAATCACCACATACACTTCTAACTATACACTAAATCACCCCTTTCTCGTTTTTTAAAAATAATTAAGACTAGTTGGTTTCCTTCAACAGATTTAGCATGTATGGTAAATAGAGCAAAAGTGTTAGGACATGGGTCGCCCAGATATGCAGGCTCCAATGTACCTAGACACTCTGCTAGACCTAGATGCTGCTAGAACAAACAGTTGGATGTGATAAACTGAGCTGTTGCTAATTATCGTTGTAAAAACTGGACTACAGACCACCTTACTTCAATAAGGACATTTTATCGAAAAAAAGGAACTGCACCTAAATCAAAACTGATTTCGAATGTGGTCTATAGTCTTGTTTTCACACGAAAATTAGGAACAGCTTAGTTTATCACATCTATTTTTACCATTGCTTGTTTGACCGAGCCAAGTGTCCAAGTATACTGCAAGGGACACGTGTCCTACCACTATTTGCATGTATAGGTCACATCACCCCCCTCAGCAAACTTGCTCTTTGACTGCAAAGTTTTATGGTGAAAAGCTTGGTACTGAAGATATTTTTCACATGGTGTCTGCAATTCGGAAGAACTCAAAAAGTTCCAAAGAATCGTGTCTGTTAATACTCCAATAATAGTATTAAAATGGATAATTGTTTACTATAATTATTAAGTAAGAACATTTTATATAAAAAAATACATTTTATGGTAAACTGGAATCTATATTATAGTACTGTGAGCTGCAATGAGCAATGGCATGAGTGCTCTTGATGAGAATAAGTAATTGGTAGAAGGCAATGATAAAACGAATAACAGGGCCTACCTGAAGTTGTTGCCCATTCTGGGAAATGTGCATCTGTTGATTTTGAGACGCCTGTAGTCGAGCAGTTGGGGCCATGTTCATGTACTGTTGACGTTGAGGTGGTGGTGGTGGTTGAGCAGATTGCTGTTGTTGAGGCGGCGGCGGTTGCTGCGAAGGCGGCGGTCCATTGCTGCGAATGTACTGTCCAACAGTTGGCATTTGCTGCATGTTTGCATTTGGGCTCGGGGTATTAACAGGCGGCTGCTGATCAGCACTGAAATGGGACAATGGTTTGGTGGCTCCAAAGTTCAAAGTACTATTGTTCGTCATGCCCGTTAAAGCCGAATTAGAAGTCTGGTTGGGACCTGTTCCGGGGCTTGGGCTATGGCCAGTACCGGCCATGGAAGGAGGTTGTCCTGAGCCAGGGCTCTGTCCTGGACTGTGACCTAAGGTAGATTTTTGATCCAAATTGCCCAGCCTTTGCATTGGCTGAGGAATTTGAGGTTTATGGACTTCCAAATGATTTGGAAGATGGCCTAAGCCTAACCTTTGAGTCGGCCTAAACATCGCATCAGGTTTTAGCATGGAATTGTTCATGGAAGATAGCGAATTGGTGCTGAATGGAAACATCGAATTCGATGAACTTTTATTCATAAAATTGCCATTCCCTGAAGAATTCAAGAAGTCCATCGGACCACTTGTGAACTGCGAGCTTGTGCTAAGACCATAATCGGAACCAAATGGGGAACTGGAATTCATTCCTATTCCTAAATGGTGCTGTTGCTGCATGCTTTGATGCTGTTCGGCCATCTGTTTTAAAGTTTGGGCTGCAGGACTTGATTCTTTGGGAAAGTCCAAGCCCAAAGTAGTTGAATATGAAGGCACCCGCGTTGGATTCATGGAATTCATATTTGAAAGGGCATTCATCGTAGCCGCATCCGAAGCATTGGTAGCATTTCCGCCTCCACTTGTAAACAAAAGAGATCCAGACTGGCTTATGGCAGTCGAAAAGGACAAAGGCTGGCCGCCGAGGTTCTGGGAAGTTATCTGCTGACTGGAGTGAAGATCTCCGTCAGACTTTGAAACATCATTCAAGTTCCCACCGTTGTCCAGCTCATGTTGAGATTTGAAATCATCCTCGTTGCTTGAGTAATAGTCTTCAATATCAAAGCCGTTGATATCACTGATGCCACGAAAAACATCTTCGATACAATCTGGATCAACACACGTGGGATCTCCCATCATACATAAATCTGGAAAACTATCCACACCATGGTTGGAGTTATCCACTAAACCGACACTACACTGCTCTTGATGGAGCTCGGGTTCTTGTTTACATTCAAAATTATTACTTAGAAGATTGTTGTTGATTGTTTTATCACTGTTGGCATTGCATTCTTCTGAGAGCTTATCGTTTGTCGTCGGCTTCAGGTTGGATAAGGATGTGGAGGTAGTGTGAACGCTCGTGGCACTGCCACTGTTGTTCGGCACTGGAGAATCGGATGTCTTGATATTGCCGGCTACTGCTGTTACTGTGACATTCGTTTGGATTTGCTGCCCCTGATTGGAACCAGGACTGGTGAACTGCTGTACAATCTCCACTGAAAATTGAGTTAGCCCTTGATCTACACCTTGGTTGTTGGAAGAAGTTGAACAGCCGAGCTTGTTGTGACGGTCACACTCCTCGGCGGTTCTGTTGAGTATGCCAAGGGGAGAAGGTGTGCTATCGCCAGCTCTTTTTGATTTCTGAAATTAACAAAAAATCTATTATAATTACGGCTTATGGTATGATTTTCTCAAAGATTGCACATACAACGTAACATGGATTAAACACTAGGAAAACGGGAAATCATATAGCAAATTTCGCATTTGATAGGCCCAGATAACCTGCAAAACTATATACATTGCAACTATAAACACCTTGCAGATATTCACGAAAAATATATATTCATGTAGTACGCATGTGAAGTTATAAACAGTGATTACAGAGAGGAGAAAAAATTCAAATCACGGAAACTATTTGAGATAGAACAGTCTGGAATTTGAAAGTTGAGTCAAGACTCCACTGGCAGGTCCAATTTCGGTTGAAATTTATGTATCATCTTCATGTCCTCGCTCATGTCTTTACATTTCGGTTGTCACTCGGATTATCAACATGCGAATGACGCACGGCCATATACGAACTTCGAAATATTTCAACAAAATATGTGAAGCATAAACCTGCGTTGTAAAATTGACACACACATTGGTCTATTCTTGGAAGAGAAACCTGGGGATTTTTTTTGGAACATGAATCAGTTCCCTGTAATACGAAATCAGTTCCCTGTAATGGGATCCTATGATATCTCAATTGAGAACACTGGGTGGATGAGCGAGTGCTTACGCCCAAAGAAAGACTTGACTAATGATCTGCCATAATGAAATGCCAAGAATGTCCACAACGAGACATATCCCACTGACTAAATACAGTCGAGTTCTCCAGTCTTGACCTTTAACATTCCCAACAAACATCAATAGATGAGGCATTGTTATCCCATGCGTGCTCACTTTTGTACTTATTAGAAATGCAGCTTCTTTAAAATTATCCTTATAATAATATGCAAGCGAAGCAGATAAATAGGTTACACGCCGCCCTATAGACAAACATCTTTTTCACAGGAAACGCTTTTGCAACAAGCAGAATCTACATTGCAGCGCATAATACAATTAACAATCACGTTCATAATAGAATAAAGCTAGCTCATGATCAGCTATAATCAAAGAGAGCATGTTCATGATGCGCCTTGGGAAAGTGGCAACTTTGCTTCGACTTATCTATCAAATGGCCTACACATACCCTGCTTATCAGTCTGCTTACAAATATTTTAAACAAGTATTAAACCGTGATCACATATGTTCAAAGCAGCTGATTGCATAAGTCTGCAATAATCTGAATTAAAAGACTAAAGGGGTCGTCTAATTAAATGGCATGCCTCAATGAGAGGAAGAGAGGAAGCATATGGAAAATATGACGTAAAAACAATATCAATGTACATCATAAATTTATTCCATCATATTCCGACAAGTATAACCGACGAACAAAACTGGTTTAAACCAGACACTATTCTAGGTCAACATATCCAAATCCTTATCAATATGAAAAAGAAATGTTAAACTGATTTTTGTAAACCAATCAGTACATAATCAAACAGAATAAAGGATTCTTTTAATTTTCAAGGAAAGGGTCGGATGATGAACACCTTTTCGTTATTTGTAGCCGAATGAAGGTGCATGCCCCAAAATAATATGCCTAGATAATCCCTAAAGGCATACAGAATCCGCAAATTCTTTAAAAAAGAAGCCTACTCCCATGAGAGGTCACGATGGCAGAGATCGCCACATGAAGAATTCGCATCTTGGTGCAGCATGCATCGTGTAATTAGTTCAACATTCTGCTCACCCCACCTATATTTTTATGTTCTGGATTTAAATTTTGAAGGCCCGATGAACCCATTACAAACCTATGCGATAATCACAGCAATGTTCAAGATTGTTTTTTTTTTTACCAAACAGAACCCTAGTACTACAGCATAATATTAATAGTAGTCTGCAAGGTGAACTTCAGGTATAGAAAAAGGTCGTACCAGGGCATGAACTGTATTGGAGCTACACCCATGCACGGGTCAAGAGACCAAAAAAAAAAACGGCTACCTTTATCATAAATACAGGGTTAGGCAAATCCAAATTTTCTGTAAGGTAATTTTGTACTGGTAAGAGCACACCTACCGGTGTAATATACGGACGAACAGCATGCAAGGCTACGTTTTTTTCTTAATTTAATTGCAAAATAAGATGGCGGGCTATAATTACTACCTGTAGTTTCTAAAATGGGTGTTTTATGATTCGAAAATAACAGTCAACAAGGTGCCTATACCGGTACTTGTCCGGGCGTTTGTATTTAAGCAGTCGTACTGCGACCTTAATAAAAACAATTTTATAGCTTCAGAGTTATTAAGATTTTTCCTTTTATAATTTTGAAATTTTTCTAAACATGCTTTCGTGTCATTAAAATGATGTCTTCATTTTCACTGAAATTCGAGCTTTTAAAGGAGAAACTAGCATTTATAAGGCGCACGATATAATAAACACGACCACAATTATCTCTGCATGAACGAGGGGTCAAATTACATACGACCACGTTCAGATCAAAATAAGCAAAACTGAAAGCCACACTCAATTACTTTTCAAGTATAACAATTATACATCTATGATATAGGGGCATTCATAAATGAATGTATCACCTCTATGGTATAGATTTCAAATTCACATCCAGTCGATCTACAAATCTACACTTCGAAACCAGTCACCATGTTTCGTTGTCATCACTACATCAGTCCACAGGAATCACAATTTCGATGCCTTTTAATGAATGTGCCAAGCACTTTTAAAATCAGGTCGCTGTGCAATTAGCATTTCCTTCCTTTTCTTCAGTATAGTTCACTCAGCCCATGCAAAAAGTTAATTGGATCTGGAATATATTGTCTGTATGTACAGCACGAGAGGAGTCGGTCTAACAAGGATATTAGTAGCAATTTATAAAATCTGGCTTTTCTGTATCGAGGAGCAAGTACCAGTATGCAAATTACAATACCGATAGTCGTTTTAAAGTTGAATAACAATTCCGAAAGATTCTTAACGATCTTCCCATGGCCACAAACTACGGTAAACACGCTACGGGCGAAGGTAAAAATACGCCAATGCAAAACAGATAAGCTAATAGTAAAGTATCGCATTCAAGGAACCTACTCAAAGGTGGATTCATGAACTGCTCTAATGATAAACTACCAGATAACGAAACTTTTTGTGCACATGTGACAAACGAAAAAGCCCAAAATACAGATTTCAACATTCTCAACAAATATATTTCCCATTCACCGACCAATTTTTCATAAGTTATATAAAGTGCCGAACAGTGAGCACATTTCGTCATTTGATCACCGACACGTGATTTACTTGTATTGTAATTACTGATTAACTACCAGAAACCAGTAACCAACTGGTGGTATATATCATGACACAACCCAACGTTTTGAAATCTCATATCGACAAGCATTTTTTATTCGTTTTTTTTTTAAGCCAGATCCTAAAGCAATTGCTGCAACGTCTCGTTTTGAAACAGCTTATCAATAACAAAAAATGCAGCGGGTAAATGTTGTTCCCGCACTTGTTTTCCTCAACCATTACAAAAACAACTTTGGCGTTTATGTGCGAGTGGTAGGTATGAATATTGAAAAGTGAAGTAAAGATGTGGCACTTAAATTGCATCCTTTAGAGTAGTAGACATTAAAACCAGCCCACTAAATGCTTAGGGTGCAATCATGGTTAAATGGAAAACAAAAATAAACTTCAGCATAGGTTTTAATAAATCCTGTATAAAGTTAAAGACAAACCGAATTTCGAAGAATTTTGACTGCGTTAAAGTAGGAAAATGTGCTCCAATAATGGTCCAAGAATGTCGAAAAGTTAAGTTTCGACCAAGACATGCACTGCAATTTTATTACAAGTTGCAAATGATCATGTAACCTATTGTTAAGGGTTGCAAAATAGCGTAACCTATGTATTGGTAACTGTTTATGGGTTTGCTAATCTATCATCTACTAAATAGGCACAATTTGATGCACCATTTTATATCAGTCATTGAAATGAAAGGGTTGCACGATCACGCGTGTTACTGTAATGTTTATGTAAATGATATCAACTCATCATGCCAATAAAATTCGTATTTATCAAATTTATTTGATGCGCTTGAATTAGTTCATATGCTCTCTCGTTTGTGTAAATTATTTTCCAAAGTTGCCACTTTGCCAAATTTAAATGGGAGCAAAACACAAAAAGCAAACGCATTTATCAAATGAGTAACAGTTGGAAAAAAACTCGAAAGCGACTCCTGATTTAACAACAAAAATCAGAAAAGTAATTCATTCCACGTACAGCACTGTTCTTTCATTTTTTTGTATTCTCCCAGTTTAGTTTTAAATAATTCAAAACATCACATGAAATCGGGTGATTTTTCAATTCCCTTAATATTTATAACATAACTGGATTTTAAAATAGTTTCAACATAATCGAATTTTGTATTATTTAACTAATGTTTCCTGATAAATCTGGGCAAAATATCCCATTCCCAGAACACCGGGCAATATACAGTAATTTGCATGAAAATCGACTACACTCGCACATGGCATGAATCTTACAAAAATAACACTGACGACCACATCACGCTTCATTGTGCAAATGTTCTATCAAGTGCTGTCTAGTAGTTCATAGCTAGCTAATCCCAGTCACTGAAAAAAGCATCGCCGGTTCAATTTCGTCCCAAAAATTGACACAAAGGCGCATATGTCGCCATCGTATAGGTGCACACATGGAAGTAAGTGATGCAAAGCTTTATGCTTTCGGCCCCATTGTAATCAGTGGGGAAATGTGCAGATGGCACAGTTTCAGTACTCTTCGATACTTGTAGTGCACACGCAAGTGACTTGTTTCCCCCCGCACGAAGCCAACTTCCCCATCCCCGTCGGTTGCGTGCGTCTGTACCACAGCTTTTTATCGCTGCAAAGTCACGCCAGATTGTTATATCATTGAAAATGCAAACTTGTTGATTCCTAAAACCGAATTCGGTTTAAACGTGAAACAGAAAACAAGTAAGAAGATGGGTTTCTCCACGATTTGTCACATGCATGAGGGGTCGAGATCTTAATAATGTTGGAGTAAAAAGCTTACATTTTGTGAAATTGATGTTTAAATGTTTCAAGTAACACGTCCTGTTTTCTCCCAAAAGAATAACATAGCTTAAGTCAACAGAAACTTATCATACAGCTCCAGAAAACAAACTTTGGAATGATTATTGAAGGCGAAACTTTTTAAAGTAAAAAGGCATGATAAAGTTAATTTTTAAGACGCCAACCTTCAAGTGAAAGTAAACTGCTCTTGGAAAATGAGCAAATGCTCTTCGTACCGTATTGAATTAATAATGTTTCGAAGGTTTAATTTCCGAAGGTGACTGTTCGGTTCCCTGTTTATATCTCGCATTGGAAACCGAAACTTCTTAACAGTAACTTGTGATTTTCAATTAGAACCAAGACAGGAAATGGGATCGGCTACTGAGATTAGACAAGTAAACAGGGGTTGAAATCATAAAAATCTTGCGAGATGTATTTTACGCCAGCTTTATGGAGAAATGTCAACATGAACGTGGAAACGAGCAACCTGTTTGAATTTGAATTATAACGTCTACAAATATGATCGATCAAAATCCACTTTGGCAGTCAGCATAACTTGTATTTAAACTTGACTAATACCGTGTTAATTAAGAATCGATTAGTAGCGTCTGTGCTGCAGTAAGGCCAATGGGCAATTACAAGCAGACTAATGTCACGTTCATACCCAAAGCTACGATTTAATCAACCGATTATTTGTAATCGACAATGTACAGCATTCAATAATTAAAAGAAGAACAGTACAAATAGCTGTCGGGATACTTTTCAACATCATCAACACGAATAAAGGATCAGATCATCAAATTAAAAACAATATGTTTGGCTTCGAAACGTCATTCCATGCCATGGAATTTCTTGACCATTATAGGGCTGACTTCAGAAGGATGTTTACTTAGAAATCGATAAATTCCCGGATATTTCCTGGCGTATTTGGTGCTTCCCGCTATCCTAACCACCAGTGAATGCGGGTTAATGCCCGGTTGCACAAACCTCCGTTAAATTTATTCGAAAATACGTGCAATTGACCATGCAATTTCAAGGAAATATTTGACGCTACATTTATCAGATCGCAATGTATTCTGTAGTTACTCAACATTTGTGTGAATGACCTGAATATACCGTACATATTCTGAAAGTCAACATTACATTCATATACCCTGCTGGAAATGCTATAGATTGCAACGACTTTACTATGAATTTCCTTGACACATTTATGCGCCGTTTGATAAGTTTTCAATTTTGTGGTGGGTAAAAAAAATCCATCAGTAGCCAGGAATTTGATCTTTTATTGTAGTCAAACCTTAATCTGAGAATGTTGAATTTCTTTTTTTTAAATGTAACACCATCACTTTCGGGCCCATGAGATTATATTTAGGTTGTGATTTGATTAAATAGATTTTAATGAAGAATTTAACGTCAATGGAACTATTTTTAATTTTTTAATTCCCCTAAGAAAGTAATGTGAAACTGACCATGATATACTCTATAGCATCGAAAATTATAATTGGTCAAGAGATATCAGTATAAGATTTCATGAATTCTGATATTCTCTTTAGAATATATGCATGTACATATTTTATATCACGTATTTAGATTTGACATACTTGTGTAGCAATTTTCGAAGGTGATTATCACCTATCTAAATATTTTGTATGCAGATATGGACTACTTTTAAAATATCATTAGGTGATAACCTTTCTTTTATCATTACTTTTCTGATGATGTATTTCACCTTTTTCATTGGCTTTATGCAATAAAATATATTTATTAAAAAGCAGAAGCGCATGACATACTATATGAATATGCAAGTGTTGCAGGCACCTTTAACAATAAATTTTGCTTTTTTATTGCAAATTTGTGTTTTAGCAAAATTACCCTTAATTAAATCAGTTTCAAGAAGTGGCTATCTTTAGCAACAAAGTCACCAGCACGACACATTTCACGCGAGAGGAGGCTTTTCAAATGTCTAGGGCACATTAGCCATTTCGCTACTTTTAACATCCTGCCTATTGCTACGTCCGGTTGCACCGGTCCTAGTTAACATTCTCCAAAGACTAAAACTGGTTTCTGCCAACTTTTTGTGGGCGAGGAAAAGGAATAAGAGACTGGGAATAAATAAGGGGAACGGAAAACCGTGCAATCTTCAAATCATGCATAACCTTAAAATTTGTCGGACTTACCGATAAACCACCGTTGTTCTGCAGAGACGTGTCTTTGTTTTTATGGTCCCCCTTCTTATTAGCTTTCTTTGCTTTCGCAGCCAGATATCGATCTCGAAGATTTAAAGTCTCCTGATGATGTTGATCGAGCAAACCGTTTAAATTGTTATCGTAACGGGGCAGGCAGGACGATTGGTGGCGGCGATAGTGTTCAATCCGTCGGCGCAAACGGTCCACTACGGTCTGCCGTCTTTGGGGCAGGATATCGCCCATGCTCCTGACCCCTTCACTTCGTGCTGCGGCGATTGTAATGGTGCTAAAATATCAAATTAAAACGACGTCCAGAAATTTCGCGCATGCTTTCCGTAGGCTAAACCCCCACCTTTGTTTTTACAACGACGAAAACTTTGAAGCATCGCTATGTAGTGACGATAGGCCGCGATAAAAAGAAGCAACTGGGAATTTTAATCTGGTCGCCTCCACACGCCTAACATAGTGTGGAGCACGCATTGTTTAATCGTCACTCTTTTCCAACAAACTGCAAAATAAAGCCGAGGCACAGCTTGCCTTTCCTGCCAGCCATTGACTACTCGAAAATCAATATTTTGCGGCCATTAACGACCAAAAGGTTAAACTGAAAGTCCGGGAATATCCTCTAGACGCCAGCGAGCAGCGAGCCTGCAGAGCGAACCGCGCACTTCACCTCACGTAATCTCGTCCCAACTCGGTGGTTTACATTTTTTTTTTCACCCACCGATTCTTGGCAGTTATTGGGTGCACAAAAGCCACGACTTTCCAAAGTATTCCACGTATTCGCCGCTCTTCTTTTCTCACTTAGTTCCCTAACTACACAACTAGATTAAGTTTAGCTCGATTTCCGACGCGCTATTATGCACTTAAAAACTTGAGAACGCGTCCATCGGAACTCTCCCAAACTCGAATAACTTTCAAACTGCTGATCAACAAGCAACCATTTTTTATACACGCATAATTATATGTTCCTCGTTTTGCCGCCAGATGTCATGCGCGCGCGCGCGTTAAATATCGGCTCCCACAATTCAACGCGCAATAAATTACGGAAACCTGGAGATCACTGAGACTTTTTTTGAAAAACGTTTCAGTGGCTACCAGCAAGTTTCAGCTCTATTCGAAAAGCGTGGCTAGGGTCTTCCATAAATCACGGGTTACGAAAATAAAAGGAATGGCAAAGGGATTCCGAACAAGCGGAGAGCCAGTAGTGAAGTTGATGATCAGAGTGTGTGTGAAGGGGGATACAATATGCCTGAAAACATATTATGGGTATATATTAAAATGCCATATATGCATATGTGAGGAACTTCACATGCGGGCGTACATACATATGTACCATGTTTGTCCATTATGCGGTAATAGAGAGTTTGAGCCAGCTAACGTTAACGAAACGATAACGAGAAACATCGCTGGCGGCCCGGAATTTGCATTACAATGCCATGCTTCGCATATGGTAGTCCTTGACATTCCGTGCCGCCAGTGCTGTTTCTCGTTATCGTTTCGCTAACGTTAGCTGAAAATTAGAGTTTGAGCCATCCAACGCCTTAACGTTAAGGCGTTGGCAAACTTTCTACTCTCTACTAATAGAAAGTATGAGCCAGGCAACTTTAGCATACGACCTTTATACTTCTTCAATAAGCAATTTTCGGGATGGGAGGAGCATTGATTTGAACAAAAAACGAATTTGCATAAAATCGTTTGAAATATCCTCATGAGTTAGTTCATTGGTAGCATTGATTTGAACTACCAATGAACTAACTGAACGTTACGTCATGAGTATATTTCAAACGATTTTATGCAAATTTGTTTTTAGTTCAAATCAATGATCTTCCCTTCCCAAAAATTCCTTATTAAAAAAGTATAATGGTCGTATGCGAAAATTGGCTGGCTCATACTCTCTACTTCTACAGAGTTATACAAATCACTAGAAATGGTCATCATAGAGCAGAGTGGTCCAACTTTTCTTATCTAAAGGGTTCACACGAGTGCTCGGGCCGCAAGTGCCCTTGTACATAGTGCCCACGGGCCGCACGTTCTAATTTCAAAATTTAATCATTCCAATTTCAGTTTCAATGTCTTAAATTTTTGTTCTTAAATGTTGCCGAGGGTCACATCAAAATTTAATTACAAACTTGATTTTTCTTTATTCCGATCATTGAAAAAAAAAAAAAAAAAATGTGCCGCGACAACTTTAGCCCCGTGTTTAGTGTGCCGTGAAAATTATAGGTCTATGTTCGTGTGCCATGAGGTGAAAAAGGATGAAAAACAGTAACTTGACCAGTCCGTCACTGATGGTACATAACGCAGTGGCGCCGTAACGGACTGGTCAAGTGGTCAGTTGTTCAGATGGAAGGTGGGCCTTCTTAGCATTAGACAATATGTTTAAAATATTAATAAATTTTGAGTAGCTTATTAATAATTTTAATATCCATCTATTTCGCAACAAAATTAATTGTACCGTAATAACACAAGTATTCTTTTATAATTTAAGCCTTATACAATAACTTATTGTATCCTGACAATCAATAATCTTTAGACCCAGTGTATGCTATTCCAATAGCCAATGCTGTTTTCAATGGCTAATGATAAGTCTATGGCTGGAAAAAAAACGATCGCTTCATTTGACTCAAAAACTCTTTTCTGGCTCATCTCGCGTACAAGGGAGAAATTATTTCCCGAGCCTAGCGATTTTTATTGACGGTAGAATGGGGGTTATTACGCGGCATAGCTTACTCGAAAAAAAGCCGCACTTAGCCTCGCGCGACATGGCCGGAAAAATAATCGCTTCATCTGTCTCAAAAAAACCCTTTTCTGGTTCATCCCGCGATTCCCGAACCCTCGGATGTTTACTTACGGTAGCCTCGCACGACAAAAGTTTATAGACATAGTGAGAAACCGAAATAATACATGAAAATTGTTATTGAAACCAGACGGATTGTCAGATACAATTTTTAGGTAAAAAACAATCGGATAAATAAAGAATAATACAGAAAATTAGCATAACTGAAATACAATTCTACTTATTCCATCCTGAATATGGGTTTTGACTTGGTAAAAAATCGAACGCCGAATGCCGGAACTCTCGCGAGCAATTTTTACAAGAATATGAGCAATAAACTACCTTAAATATATTTCTACGTAATCTCAAAGTATTCATAATCACTTTCGCATAATAATTACAACGTTTAACTTAAGAAAAACTTAAAATATGAGAGATTTATATCTTCCTACCATCGTGATCTGCAGCCGGCATCTTTTATCTTCTGTGAAATAGTAAACACTCTACCTTTTGGTCACGTGATCTCGCGCAGCGGGGGCAATATGGCTCCTGAACGGCGCGCTGCACAGAAATACATTGAGCGCTCGCGAGCGCTATCTTGGATACAAGACCAGGAAGGAGCCATTTTGTATTTGAAAAATCATCCGTTGATGAAGAACACGACAAGATGTCGGCTGTGATTTCGATGACGGTAAGGATAAAAAAATTCATTCTCATATTTTAAGCAAGTTCACCGATGTAATTTTTATGCGAAAGCGATGGGGAATACTTCAACTTCAAATAGACATAGGTTTTAGGACGAAATTTGTTCATATTCATTCACAATGGCTCGCTCTATCAGTGGCTGTATGAGGATTCTATTTTTCACGTAATCTCGATGCAAAGTTTTGGTTGTAGCAAATGTAATTTAAGTCAAATCTTAACCGTTTTAAGTAATATTATGTTGCTTTCGTTATGCTTTGTTCGCTGGCATTGTATTCCATTACCACTTGCACACTTTTCACACACACTTTCACTCGTTTTTGAGAGCGTTTATTCAATCTAAGTTGTTTGAGGTTAAGTCCGGGATTTTGGCTTGTCCGCCATGCCGCGATAAAGTATGGGTTTTACCGACAACAAAAGCCACGAAATCCCGGGCTCATTTTCCGGCTTGTGAGTTGGTGGATCTAGAAAACCGTTTTGGACTAGAATTTCGCGAAACATTTTTCATCCCCATAGACTTAGCATTGGCCATTGGAAAAGCGTGCGCTGTATGCGCCTATGCTAGGATTAGGTTTTATGAAAATGTATTTTCTTATTGAGAGATGTTTAACTGAATTATGCAAATGTTGCATTATATCCGAATCCGCGTTATAACGAGCATCTACTCTAATTAGATTAATTAATTAATTTAGTAGTGCAATTTTATATGACACATATACGGTAAATGCCATATATGGACATAAATAGACATGAATAATATGCACATAAATGCCCATTTATGAACATATCAGAAATAAGGACATACATCAGAAATATGAACATATACAGACATATGGACATTTCCAGACATATTTGAAATAGTACATATACAGACATATCTGAATTATGGACATTTTCAGACATATCTGAAATATGGGCATTTCCAGACATATTTGAAATATGGACATATACAGACATATCAGAAATATGGACATACAGACATATCAGAAATATAGACATATACAGACATATCTGAAATATGGACATTTCCAGACATATCTGAAATATGGACATACAGACATATCTGAAATATGGACATTTCCAGACATATGGACACATCATAAATATGGACATATACATACATATCTGAAATATGGACATATACAGACATATCAGAAATATGGACATACAGACATATCAGAAATATAGACATATACAGACATA
>JAUJYV010001490.1:0-17338 GCA_033995625.1 Ophyiulus pilosus
TATAGATTTTAGTGTGCTGATGCGAGTTTAATGGTTTTTAGTGTGCTGAGGCGAGTTTGATACATATGACAGGTGATGCATTTAGTGTAACTTGCACAAGAAGGAAATGCAAAGCACTCATTTTCCACGACTGGATAGGCTTGATAAAACATTTCGTACTGTCTGAGAAATCCCACAATAAATGACCTTAATTGCATGGGTTAGACCAATCTCGTTCCAAATTCTGGTTTCGTTCGTGTAAGTGTAGGTGGGCTTTCGAGTGTTTCAATCCTTTTTATGTCACTGATACGGAAATGACACCTGTGGTCCTCATCTTCGAAAGGTGTGTTTTAAACCCGAAAATTGAACAATTCAATTTATTGCTTGTAATTCGATGGTACACACAGGGGGGTTATCATCGGTTATCCGAGGTAGGCCCGATCCACGTTAGCTAGAATAATCAATAATCTTCTGTTAACAAGTAGAATTTGTTTAAACTTCTGTTGGGATTCGATCCTGCAACATACTATACGACTCACCAGCTCAATGCCCTAATCTCTTAGCTAACCAACATGGACCAGATAGTGTGCTGGTGAGAGGAAATAGTTTGTCGTCAAAATGAGTTATGATAAGAGAGTTAGAGCACGTTTGCCGTCTTTCCCTTACTTACCCAACGAAACTGTACGTAATGGGGTGCGCATGCGTGGTTCTTCCCTTTCCGCCGCAAACGTTAAGGTAAGGGAAAGACAGCAAACGTGCTCAATCTCTCTAATGAGAGATACGTTGTTCAATAAGATACCAGAAGCCAATGCATTTGAACCATGTTAATAGTTCAGAGGTCAAGGTATAAGAGGGTTTGTATAAGGCAAGGCTACAGGACCGAATCTCAGTAGAAATTTAGAATTTTAAGTCTGCAATCATTGATGCCAATTATAAGAAATGTTGGTTTTAAAGTACAAGTTTATTTCAACAGTATTATAATTATATAAAATATATATGCAAAGAATGTTTTCTATTTTAAACCTGTATTTTTTTATAATTTGGTGGAATTCGTATTTAATTTTCATATTTCGTTTATTTTTAAATACAATTTTGTAAAAAAAAAAAAAAAATCCAAATGTAGGAAATTGAAGGAAGAAGTTTATCCAACCCCATATTAATAATGAATTTGGTAACTGTAACAAACGTTTGTGTTATTTAGTCCACCCCGTTGAATTTTCATTTCCAACAGCTGTTAAGTTTCGCCTTTCAGAAGACCTCTTGTTGTCTCGCAACACGTCGAGGGCCGCGGTTAACAGAACTGAATGTTCTAATTCAGCAAATCATTTCGGTTTTCCTTATTGCAATTAGCTACCCAATTTCGCCTTTGGTTCCTGTTAGAG
Source organism: Ophyiulus pilosus (assembly GCA_033995625.1). Lineage (NCBI taxonomy): Eukaryota > Metazoa > Arthropoda > Diplopoda > Julida > Julidae > Ophyiulus > Ophyiulus pilosus. The sequence goes on from JAUJYV010001490.1 coordinate 1,362, forward strand.
CCACGCTTCCGTGGCCTCGGAATGGGTCTGATAATTGGCACAATTTCGTTTTTCACTGACTTTGCTCCCCAAATTTTCCTCTCGTTCCTTGTTTTTGAGGGCACGCGTAAATCACATCTGGTCGTCCGATTATGGCAGGCCACCATTGTCAAGAAAATAGGGTCACGTCGAGGTTCCTCGTTGAACATTCAAAGGTCGCAGTCCTGGCCAAGCTCAAGATGAGGATGGCAGCTGGGAAACGTATGAATGTGAAAGCCGGACGCTGGTGCACCGTTAAGATGAGGAACTGTTAACTATTTTGTTGCACCAACGACGGTTTTGATGGCTATGTTGCAAATGGCTTCCTGAATTATTTCCTGCGTGCCTTTGGCTCTGGATGCAGATCCTGTCCATGAGTTTGATGAAGACGTTGTGCAGGGGGTTAAATTATGGGGTCACACACTGATTTCCTGTCACGTTGCATTTGTTAGGAACCCGTCTTTATACTAGTATAAGGCGGTGGTAAACACTTTGCTGTAGCACAAATGCATTTTTTTAAAAAACATTCATTTTTATTTTTAGTGGAAAATTCTGTTGAAAACGTTTCAATTGCCATATAAAAGCGAACTCGGCTTCTTACCCTTTAATGTGGTTTGGCGTTGTAAAAAAAACTATGTCTGACTCTGTAGTCGTTATTCACGAGCCTATGGATTTTTAGGTTGAAGTTTTTTTTTTGTAATGCCTTCTCGATAGCGAAACCAAATATGGTTATTTGGTAGAAAATTACAAACAGACTCCAAATACGGCCATTTGCTGATATGCAACTGAAAATTGGATTTCTGGAGTTGTACTTATTGCAGATTTTGTCATAGATTCATCGTACGTGACTATAGTGCTTTACACGTCACTAACCCTGCAAAGGATACTTCGTAACGTTTTTTTTTATCAATGACATGGTCCCTAATAAAGTTGGACAACGTTTGTCCAGATCCCCAATGTCAACCTAACGAAAATCCAAGTGTCCAGAACATTTTCCCAAGAAACGCTATTCAGAAAGGTGAATTCCCTGGCCGGAAGGGCGGGACTGGACTCGTGCAGGGTTGCATAAACCCTTTTTGGGCAGGTCCTCGGGGCTCTCGCCGTGTATGCTTATTGTCCTAACAGATGCAACAATGAACACATGTGTTTAGTGCCATTTTTTTACCATATCCATTATTTACCCCGTTTCTTTGTTTCTTTCCAGAACGGCGTTCCAGTGTGGGAAGATTTCTTAGCCAAAGCCAGCAAGCTACATTCTCAACTCAAGTGAGTCTATATTTTTGAGGTTTTTTTGTGATGTTATGCTAATTATATGCCCAGTATGAATATTACGCCCCAAATGCTAATCTGGTACCTTTTCGACCCTGGTCGTCAGGCACAGCTAGCACCACTTAACGTTCGTTGCACCTACTTTTCACTTTTTTTATTACATACTTTTATTATTATTATTATTATCATTATTAGATTCATAAAAGGTAAGCCTTCTTTATTCACTTATAGTCAACAGATGTTGTTCTTGTCAAACAAGATGCAAGGGATTTGTTGAATTTTGGAAATTTGAGTTTACCAAAAAAAACGTCAGCAAAAAAAGATGTTAGTCTTGATTTGAGAAATTATTTTAATATTAAAATGTAGTCGCTCATGTAGAATGATTAGTCTGTCTGGCTGTGAAGTTTATTTAGAGCAATATAGTTGCGAGTCTAACCGTACATGGTGGCCATCTTGTATGAATGCATTCTAAAAGTAATTATTCCACTTTCGTTTTGCATTGGAACTGACCTCGTTTTTCCTTTTATATGCTTTTATTGTTATTATATTTCCCTTAATTGATCGAGCAACTGGTTTTCAAAAAGAAAAATCTTTGGTGTTTAATTTTAGCGTTAGACTAAGGTTCTTTCGATACTATGTGAATCACAGTTCAAATCTAAAACTCTGACAAAGTTTTGGAAAGGTATGCATCAATTCCGCTACTTAAATTGATTCTTGGTGATAAATGTGTTCGTTGCACATGCGATTTATCAACTCAGCTGTGATATATACTTACTCTATGTGGTATACTAAATAGAGAACGCTTTTGAAAGTGATTGCACTACCGTTGTGGAAAAAATAAATTACACGAACTTCAATTTTTTTATCTTTGCCAATGTATATTTTGGCAAATGAAGTAGGTGAAAAACATTGGATTGGCTATAGTTTAAATTGAGGTTTTTCAATCAGGTTATATGCACTATAAGGTATTTCTCAAAATACGTGAATATTATCTGGAATATAAAGACGTGTGGCATGCTCAAACTGTCTAATATCGTACATTTCCCGAAATCGTGTGTAGCGCCATCTATGATGCGTTCTTTGCAATTGCAAAGGATTGGATTGTGAATATTTGATATATACAGTGTAAGGGAGATGTCTGAATATCCGGGAATTTCAAATCTTATATTTGAAATAGATTTTGATGTGGATACAATTTTTGGAATGTTATGCTAAAACCTCATTCGCCACCAGGAGGTGCGGAAGCACACACAGTAGCAAATGAAGATTGACTGACTATAATGGAAAAAACAACACTTTCAGGCTACCTTCAAAGCACCTTGAACTTTCTTCGTACCTTTTTATGTTGAGATCGATTCTTTATTCTGTATTCTGTTAAGAAACACGAAGCATTTTGCAGGTGATCCAACAAACCTTGTCACGCAACTGTCAACAATGAACTTGTGTGCAGCAGCTGTGCTTTCACCCGTGACGTCGTCGATTGCAAACACTTGCCGATAATTAAATCTCGTGGATAAACTGTGCCATAATGATGTGATGTCAGGATGCAGTTTGGCAATTGTTGTGTACAAAATTCAGCATATGAATGGGAATGCAATTGTCGACAGTCTGACAAATATATCTTACAAAGCATGGTTATGACACTGTGTTTCTATTACGAAATGAATCATGAAAATACGCTGATGCAAGTGCATTTTTGCAAGAATTGCAGGATGAAAAATTATTATGGGAATGTATTTCCTGAGCAATATATCATGGAAAATGTTTATCAAAATGCATTTTTTGTCAGAAATATATACACAATGAAAGATGTACTTATGAAAAGCAGTTTTTCTTAAGGCAGATATTTTAATGGAAATGTGCTGTGAAGAATATATCTGTGGTGATACAATTAACAATGTGAAGATGTATTGTATGCAGTATAATGGATCTTTATGGAAATAATTATATGAAACGTCGTAAGCGTTTTGCGAAGTATATATATATATGTATATTTGTGGAATTATTTTTTCACTTGGCATAATATATTACTGTATTTTCGTTATTGCTTCGGTTGGTTAGACTGCACCTGCATTTACATGCAGTTGATATTCTTCTGTGTATTGGAGCAGAGGACGTTTGAAAATATTTTGTTAATATTTAGAGCAATGGAATTCTATAAACTGCAAAATATACTGACCACGAATACTTTCTCAGCGCTTTACATGTTCTAATAATGCAATTAAAATGCATTACAATCATTTCTGTAACGTGTTTCTGAAAATGTTCATATTTTCCTTTCACAGTGGATGATTTGGCGAATTTTAGAGAAAGGTTTCTGCCCATTTTTTCTTCTTCGGGTTAAGATGTATGAATTAAAGTGTGCATTGGATTAAATCTAATTTCCTCAAGCCTGTTTTTTCTATATATATTTTTTTCTCCTCGATCCGAATTATGTGCAGTATTTAATTAGGTTGGCTGCAGTTAAATATTAGTTTTACAATGCTACGAAGAAATGCTCTTGCAGTCTTTCTTATTATGCATAAAGTCGAACCCGTTTAATTGCACAAACCGGCTAAGTGCACATATCTTGAAAGCCCATGTGCAACTTTTGTATGGAATTGTGACCGGTTAGTTCGGCCAGATCGCTATGCAAATAAGCGGGTTCGACTGTATATGGCAGACCTGTTTTCCAAAACACAATTCTTCTATATAGTCATTTGAATAATGGCTGTTCATTGGATCGGATGGATGAATAGAACACGGTCATTGGTGCCTTTTGGGATTTGATCCAATCTCGATTTTGTTTTGTTTGGACTTGATGTGGGCTTGCAGTTAGAATGGCAATGCATGTTTCATGAAACAAGCATTTAGTTCAAGTTTTGGTAACAAGTTTTCAGTGAAAGTTTCCTCTTTAAATGCCACCAAATAAGGAATGGTTTGCTGAATTACTCCTAGTACAAATATCTATATCTGACATATTGTGCGTGTCTTTAATTTGTCATACAAAAAAATGAAACGTGACAACTTTTGGTTAGTCCTATAGATAAGAGAAAAAAAGACAATAAAAACCAATGGACCAATAATAAAACAAGCTGACGTCCACGTCAAAACTGTGTGTGTATACAGAGCCTCGAAGCAATGTTCTTTTGTTGTCGATGTCAATCCCATCATCTTTTTTGCCAGCATTATTGCTGATGTTGTTTGTGACATACCCGAGTATTATCACTTCGAAATTCTGTCGCGTGAGATATTATGCATGAATTATTAGAACACGTGTAATTTATTCATATACTTAGCCAACACAACCTCTTCAAAATCTCTGCATAATTGACAAAACGTGTCTCTAAGCGAGAACATGTCATTATATATCAACTAATTTTTTTAGCGAAATGTAGGAAATATGCCGACTTCATTGTATGGCTCATATGCTATTTTAACCAAGTCGTGTTTTCTACTTGTGCTTTTAGAACATGTGTTATTATGGAGTTTTGTTCAAAATTTATTAAAAATGTTCTGTCGTTTTTGAATCACACTTGTGTACCACATACATATGTGTTGGACGTTAGGAAAGTTTATCCAAATTTAGCTTTTAACATCACTGGCATTTTCCGTGAATGAGTTACGTTACGGGTTCACTCTGTGTAATGAAAGTTCCCCTTTTTTCAACGTTTTTATAGTTTTCGTAAAAAAAAGTTTTTATTTCATTGCATGTTTTTGTATGCTATCATGGCCTGCCTTAACAAAACCAGTTGTTCTTTGTGGAAAAAAGTTTAGTAATGTTTCAACATAACATCGAATAGGATTTTTTTCCTCGTGTCTAGGGCGCTTGTTCGTCTCTTTTCGTTTGCCGTAAATTAAGTACGAACATTTTCTCCAACAAAATAGCAACATAGTCACAAATATTAGGTTTAGCACGGTCTGGTGTTCTGGTGTGAAAATGGAGGATGTACCTAATTACTTTTCAGAACTCAAATTGGCATTGCACACGCAGACCAAAACGTTTGACAGGCCAAGCGAAACGGTAACCTGTTCCCAAATAAACTGTAGAGAGTTCCAGGAGTGAATAATGCATCTTGCATGCATGGCGTTTGTAAACTTGAACGAAATTCATGTTTTTTCGGCCACTATGGGTTCCCATTTGCGAGATTGAAAAAACGAAAAGTTTTGGAAAGCTTTTGAACAGTGAGAAAACCATGAGTCATCAGCATCACGATTCTGGAATTCTGAATAGGATGGTAACCGCCAGTTTTAACAAAACCTATTAAAACTCACTTCCGGAACAGCAATGTTTCCATGAATTAGGGCACCCTTTCATCGTGGAATGCGTTGAAAATTTTCCATGTGGACGTTTTTGAAATTCAAAATACAGTGGTGTAGTACTGCACCTTAGAGATTGTTGTATTTTGTAACATTCTAACACTGATGTCAGGTGGCACAGTTTTTAAATTGTCTTTATACATTTAACCATTATAAAAAGCTTTTAGCACTGCTTGCTTCTTAACCCTGAAAAGCTTTTGGCACTGTTTGTCAAATGCGACAAATTTTTAGCACTGTATAATCTTTAAATTTTAAAGATCTTTTAGCAGTTCTCAGATTGTTTAATTATTATAATAGCCCCGATTGCTAAATTGGGTAATCATAAGAAGTGCACATGTAGACCATGCAGTCTTCTCGGGTCACTTGTTCCAAAATCAGTATTTTTATTTTGTGATATACTTTTACTATAATTGGAAGTCACTCAAATAGACACAATTAGTTCTAATGATAGCCTCAGAAAATCCCATTGCCAAGGTTAATTTTGATGCATGGTTAATTGTGGATTTTTTATGAATAATTTGAAAGTGAATGTCATGGGGAAAGACTTTAAATGATAAAATTAAGATTTTTTTTGTTCTTGGATAATACCTTCACGTTTTGAAACAGGAAATTCGTTAAATCGAACACGTTTCTCGAATCTTGTTTGTAGAAATCGATTTTTTGTAAATCAAAAATCACACGTGAACAGACTTTTCATGAACAACTGAATTTAAAAACGAAATTAAACGGGTGTTATGTTTAAAAACGTATCTTGTTGGAACGTATTTCTACATATACATCTAAGAATAACAGTCTGTAAATTAAAACCCACAGTTTTTTTGTTAACCGTTTCCAATACGAAATCCTCGCGGTTACCTCTGCATTGTTGCACTTTGTGAGAGCCATTTTTTTTTTCTGGATTTTCGATAAATAATCCCACTACTTAATGAAACATATCGCCAAGAGATTTATTGTAGGGAAAAGTCGCTCTTTTATCGTAGGGGGAAAGTAGTTGTCTCTCGAAAAATCGATACCGTTCGCAAAAACGGGACGATCTGAATGGAAGGAAGTGAATTCGAGAAGATAGGGATAATGTTGTTCGCCAGACGGCAACGAGACAATAAAGCAGTCGGCTTTTGTCTACTCTAGAGTTTTGCTGAAATGAAATAAAACGCTCCAGTGATGTTCTTGTGATGTCATGTCGATTGTCAGCAATTTCATAAAATCTTCAGCGGTGCGCAACGGGAATCCTTGGCGAACTAACAGAAAGAAACCATCTTGTTTTCGTATAGGCTTAGGAGCCACCGTAATCCGATTGGCCTAAAAATGTCTGGTTTCGAATTGGCTTTGGAACCACCGTATAATCCCGTTGCCCAAGTATAGCGTGTTACATATATGATGTTTGTTTGTTTTTTTGTGAATATTTCCAGATCATTGCCATTCCAAGCTTTCCGATCGACTTATGCACACTTGCTTACCCACGTGTTTTTCTTGTTTGTTTTCAGAGCCACGATCTTGGCGACGACGGCATTTTTGGATGCATTTCAGCGAATTGCGGATTTGGCAACCAACACCAGAGGTAAGAAAACTTTATGGGACTTTAAGAAGGCCATAAACCCTTTCCCTACAATAACAAAATACTGAACTAACTTCCTGACATCGTTATACTATATGAAAGTTCTTGTTTTTTATGCCAACATCATGCAGTGCTTTAAACAATAAACTAGAACTACTGTGGATTCTTGTTAATTGGGACACACATAATCTGACCAATTTGGGCACATCACAGTACCAGAAATTCTGAATTCACTAGCTGAGTATAGAACGTTCCGGTTTTCATTTTTATAAATAGCAATGTGTTTGAAGTAATTGCGAGAATATTCGTGAAATTAGTTTTGAATTAAAAAAGCCACATAAAACTAACAGTTTTGTAGTAAATTTTAAGTTCAATTACGTTTGAATTGCAACTTAAGTGTATTTTTGCCTCACATTTTAATACCCGTTAAACAGTAATTTAAATGCGCATAATGGTAATGCAGAATACACGTAGTTCAAGCTAATTAATTTCCAATTTCAAATTGCAATTTTTTAAAGGGGTCGTTCACTTCATCTCCGTTTTTGAATTACTGGTAATTGCTTTTCTTCTTAAATTTTGGGAAACTCTTTTTTAAAAAAAATCAATCATGAAAGGAATGCAGATTCCCTATTTTAACAGCATCTGAAGGTTATGAAAAATTTCACATTTTCCGGTTTACTAAAATAAATAATGATTAAAACATGAATGAAAAATGTGTTGTTATAAAACTTAACCCATGGAAGGAATTTTTATTTCAAGTGGAATTTTGGATTATTTCTGTATTTATGCTTATTTTTAAAAACAATGAAACCGTGAAATGAACTTTAGATCCATCTCCAGAAGGTGATTTTAAAATGTTGCCGTAATGGATTTATGGTCATTGTGAGGTTTCGGCACGGGGTTCGACGTTCTGCATAATTTTTGCAATTTTGCGTGAAAAAGGCGTGTAATGAGTGTAGCAAAATTTGAAAAATAGGTGCGGAAGTTTTGCAATAACGTCATGATATATGCTTAATATGTTAGTGCGTTAAATTTTCTGTTAAAGAATCACGAGGTCGCCATCTTGAATTAAACATGGCCGCCAAGCGATCACGCTTTCACAACGTTTAGGTTGAGAAATTCATATTCTTTTGAACAACTAATGATGACCTTTACAGAGGCATGTCAGGTGCAGATGTGGCGTTGCATATCTTAAACAACCACCTCCTGCTTCTTGTGATCCTTGTTTGTTTGACTTCAATATTGATTCCTCGCCACATAATAATCGATTCATGTTTGGCTTCTTGTTCGATATCGCGCAATTCGTGATAACAAGCCGTCGCTGAACTGGTTTCCTGCAACGGTTTTTGTCATGGTAATGCCAAGATGTGGTGGCAAAAATCGGCAACCATTGAAGTCCGAAAATAAGCTGTTTTGAAAAGTCCAAGCATCCCCTCACACTAATTGGGCTAGGTTGGCAGCCATCTTGCATCCAAGATGGCGACGCAATTTCAAACAGATTTTTTTCGAATGTACGTAGAATTGAAATTGCTTAGAAGCTAGAAGATGATCTCAAGCACTTGTTTCCGTATTACCGTTTTCCATAATGAATTTCCGGCGGAATGCCAATTTGTTCATACTAAACGTAATGAAAACTCGATATAAAAACGTAGGCAAAAATGGCTTCAAAACTAATTTGAAATTCGGATGCTGCTACCATTTTATTCATCATAAATGCGACTTTCCCACACGTATAACCAAGCGTTGAAAAAAATCGCAAGTGTTTATCTCCGTGTTATTGTTTGAATGTGATTTTTTTTGTTCAATTGTTTATATTTTTGTGGTGGTAGCATAACTCCCCGAAAGAGTTCACTGTACCTATCAACTGACCCTATGGTGGCGATTTGCAAAAATAATACAAAAATGGCCTCGGACGAGAAAGGGTGGGTAGCCCTCGTTTTGGAGCAGCTTTCGCAAATTAGCAAAAGAGCAAAATGTTTAGTTTTTTTTTTTTTGTCAAACTGGAAGTGAAACCAAAGCTGTGCGGTCCAGCAAACGAATACGGAAGCCCTGTTGAACAAAAAAAAAGAGCAGTTTGAACTTTTGATAGAAATGGATAAAATGTTGCTGTCCACAGGACTGAAGCTAAATGGACAATAATTTGCTGCTTCTCCTTCATCTGTGCCACACGATTAAGGCAGTCACCTTGGATACAAACTTCGATTCAAGATGTTGCCATTGCAATATTACTTTTCCTTATTTATCTGTCTTTAGAGAACAGGCATAGTGAAGATTTAAAATGTACATTTCTAATAGGGTACATTGTAATTTATTAGAAATATATACATTTGTTTGAATGTATTGTTTACAAAATGGAAATACAATTTAATTTTTTGTGAGTTTCAATTATAGATTGTTATGGGAACAACGACAAATATTGCGAAATATATTCCCAATATACATTATTAAAGAAACATACTGTTATAGTGTTTGAAGATTTCGTAGCCTTTACAGCCTGTTGTTTGATCTATATCAAGCCAATACCATTTCAAATAAATATACTTGTTGGACTAGTGCAAATACATTTTTGGTTTTCATTATACCATTTTTTGCACTGTATTCATCTAGAATAGACTTTGAGTAAATATTTTTGAAAATGGGTTTTAGAGATTCCGCTTTTTAAAGAAAATGCATTTGTTTGACTAAGAATATATTTTGTAACGTTTTTTTCTTTTTGTTTTTTCTTCTGAGACATTACTTTAATACATGCTTATTGTTCTATATAAATTATACTCTGTGTATATATATATATATATACAATTTTCATTCAATCAGGTCATCTACAACCGATCTTGTGATTGGACACAATCGCGGACTGTTTCATGTTAAGATTTAAATTTTAAAAAAAGGTCAGCTACGAAGTCATAAAAATGATTTCCATGATTTATGGCCAGTAAAATTGCATTAAGTCGTAAAATGGCCAGGTCAAAAGATAAATCAACTTCCTACCTTCAGAAAAGACATTTAACACAGGTAGGAATTTTTTGTAGATTTATTTGACTTCTTAATGGCATTAGTCATCTTGCGGAACAGACGCAATTAAAATGCTACAGATGAGATGAGCAAAAAGTAAATGTACTGATGATGGCCATTGACTTAATAATTCATGGTTGACCTCTTCAATTAATATCAAAGGCTGAATCGCACAAAATGACGACCATGACGATTGTGCAACGTTTTTAAACGTTGAATAACAACTTTTTGATCTACTGTTACTGCTACTGAAAATACAAAAAAAAAATGATAACGGTTGCATGCTTAGCCTTTTTTTTATAATATGGATTTTTTATGTTCTAGTTTTACAGATGCGGTTGTTTGTTGCTAGGCTTAGATTACTGAGAGATTTTAATTGAGAAAATGAATTAATATTCAGGAAGTCTTGGCAACAGACCAGAAATTACATCCAAATGCTGCGGGTCAAAGACTTGTATGAACCTAGAATGGTTTCCCTTGGAATTCTATTCGTGGTGTCACTTGGGTAATTAAGGTGATGTGCTGAGATATATCTGATCTTGGTGTGGGGTTTAATTGGCCTAATTTCAACGTGGTCTGCAAGCTCCGCCTCCTTTAGTTTACTCTTAGCAAGTGGCGAAAGTACAAAGCTGGAGCTTCTAAAGCAAGTCCCTGAGCTCAGGCCTGCATGCAAGAATCAATAATAAAACATAACGTTTATAAAAACACGCCTTTTCCAAATACAATGAAGAATGAAACGTTCCCATGCGAACAATTATCTTTCCCAAATAATACTTATGTAGAGTTGGCTTCACGACGCTTTTTAATTAACCTTGTTCCGGTTCAGCATCCCCTGGTGGCGTATGTGCATTTGTTAATCATCCTCTTTTACTTCAATAGCGGCCTTTTGGTAACAGGATTACAAGCCACTGACCCATCACAGACCTGCAAAATTAGCCTTGTACCAGTTCACGTCCCCTGGTTGAGTACAAGTCTTTATTACAGTCGAACCCGCTTAATTGCACAGTGACCCGGCAAGCCGAAGTTGTGCAGTTATTCGGGTTTTGCTTACATACAATAATCTTTAGTCAATTTGTTGCTAAAATCCTTCAAATGGCTATATTAGCAATGGGAAACATTTATAAGATTCACTTTTTCTAGTAGATATTTAAAAATTGTAAATATACATGGTAGTCCAAAAGTCACTACCTCTCTTAATATCGAAATACAGTCGAACCCGCTTAATTGCACAGTGACCCGGCAAGCTGAAAATGTGCATTTAACCGGTCACAATTCCATACAAAAGTATGTGCATTTATCCTGTCTGTGCAATGACTGTATATGTCCTTGTTTTCATAACAGCACGTGAAAATATGTTAAAGACGTGGCCTATGCTACCTGCTGGTCCTGAACCGGAATAATATGTTGATTAATCAAAAAATAGAACATTGAATGATTGAGTAGTTTTTAAAATTGTACTAATATTGGAGTATTGGAGGATTTTTTGAGATACCTAAATTAAGCAGACAGAAGTTATTGTATTTGAATGCAGGTTGAATATTAATTTTCATAGTGTAAACAAGTTTTACACAGTTTTCCTATTCGCATCTCCATGGCTTTTGGTAGTTCATCCCATTCAAGAACTCTTTGATGCTTGATTAGGGAGATGCGTAAAATAATTAATAACGCGAAATTTCTAATAAACCTAAGCCAGCAGCCTCGTTTTACACTAGCTATAAGCTTATTTGTGCACGTTTTATTGACCTCTCCGTTGCTTACTAAAAAGCTGATCGGGCATTAATAAGGCGATGCTGAGCACAATTTGTAAACATGGCACATATAAAAGCCATGCAGCAATAGGGCTTTAAAATGGCTTCCGTATCTTCAACGTTTTTCCCCCCGTTCCCATTTTTAAGTCGTTAAGGGATGTTCCCTGATAGAAACCAGAACGTTTGATAGCAGAGCTGGAGATGCAGGTGGGATTAAGATTGGGGAGGAACATTATTAGGTTGTTAGGGGCGATGAGGAAGTGGCAATTTTGTTGGGAGTGTCTGCAAAGTTCAAGATGGAGGCTCTGAATCATTTCTACACGGGATATGCACCAAACTTGAACTTAAATTTTTATTTTGCAACGTGCAACATAATGTTATTGCATCAACAAACAATACCAGTATTTGCGATGAATCTGAATACATTAACATTGGGGAGTTACTTTGGAGTGAAGTGAAGTTTTTAAGATGTTTGATTCCCGGGACCCTGCCATATCCTCATGCGGGCGTTGCTTCCGAATGGCCCCAGCATCAATTTCACACCCAATGCGTCATCACATCAAAAAATCACGGACTCCTCGAACTCCCCTGGCATCCCGCATCGAATATTGTATTGCGGGTAGGCTATAAAAAGAGGCGGGGGTCTAATGGGGGCGGTTCGGAATCATTCCATGAAGATCGATTAGGGAACATTCAAAAAGTAACATTATCACTACGGTAATGGTTGCTCTTGAATTCTATCCATCTTGAACACATGATGATTAGAACTTTGGTAAGAACACTATAAATAGGCATTTGACTGAGAACCATATACCGGAGAACCATTTTATTAAGGGCATGTGCAGAATCTGATGGAACCCCACATGCGGACGTTCTTACAGAATAGCCCCTTGTAGCGCGACTGACTCATCCCCAGATAACGTCACCCACGCCGGGAATGGATCCCACCTAATTTCGGCCCCCAGATTCATCTCACGCTTTAGCGAGCGTTAACAATCTTTGCACGTCGCCGAGGATCCTCCGGCATTCCGGGGTTTGCCGAGGGAACTGGTATCATCTTTACACCCCCGGTGAATCTCTACTCATGGTGGGGTTTTATTAAAACTGCCGAGCGTCATTGCGTAATCACGCCGAAGGGTTTTAATATCGAAGATCGTTTGCAGCATCTGACGGAGAAATGCCGGAGAAGCCAGGGTTCCCCCTGGGAAAATAATTTGTTTACCAAGATTTGGTTGTGGATATCACACTGAGATCCATTCAAGTCGTTTGATGCTTACAGACTTCTAGAGTTCTTGATATTCATATGCAGTACATGTAAAAATACATTTTTGCCATTGCATGATGTCATAAATATGGCGTTTGTTTAATATACTTTGTATATTTTTCCATTCAAATTGTCCCCTCCTCCACCACACATTTGATGTACTTTTTTCCACTTTGCAAGATTAGGATTGTAAATATAATACATTGTTGCGTAAATCGTAAAAAGTCGTACTAATTGTGTATGCACTCTTATGTTTCCATTGCTGTTAATGAAGTTATCACTCGTATATGAACTCGTACTGATGGTTTAATCAAAGGAAATTCTTCGTTAACTTGTCATATTCATCATTGTTAATGAGATAAATTGTGCGAGACTAAATGGCGGGAAAGGAGCGTTCTATTGTTGTTTCAAGATGGAGATAACTGACGGGTTTTCACTGGGTTGTTGTATCATGTTTGTACTCTGCTTAACTTAAAGACTCATCCACACTTAATAAACTTTAATGATAAACCTGAGTTGGTGTACATACTGTAAATGAGTGAGTTTGCTGAACAATGTTTATCAGCTGCTTGAACCATATATTTTTATTCTAATTATTTTTCTAAAATTCAAATTGATTAGACTTTTATCGGTTCAGCACTCCCCTTGTAGCGCATGAGTCTTCACATACCCACAACCTTTTACTACGAAAGGGGCCATATTTGGCTGGAACGCATAAAAGCTTTGTATTTCCAATATGGCCGCCGTGTTGATATGCAAAAGGCACATACGCCGCAAGGGTTGCTGAACCGGAATAAAGTAGTCATATGATGCTGTACGTGCCGAAATCTACATAATATCCATTCTAAAATGTTGGCATTTCAACATCTCTTAAAAGGACTCTTGAAATCTGCGATGCTTTGCTTCAGGATGCGTGCTTGGGAACGATGCTCCAAAGCACTCTTCTGCAATGAAAAAAAGATGAGGTTTTTGTGATTTTTTTTTATTTGTTATTTTTTATATGTGGATTTTTCGTGACCAGCTTTAAGCGCAACTTTGTTTTATCACGCCCCGAGTTATCTGCGGCTGCATTAGCTCGGCAATTTGTTGAAATTGCTATTGCGACGCAATCGGGCAGATAAACGCCACTGTTTATTTTCTGCCCTGCTAAATATACACTTTCAAGTTCAGGGACCCCGCCTTGTCTGTCAGCACCGAAAATACGCCAAAAAATTGCTCCCAAATGAACAACTCTGCATGATGAATGGCAGTGTCGCAGCAGTTTTATTGCCAAACCAGTCCTTAACAACGAAGGCAGAACAGCTTCGGGACCCGATCGATCCAACGCTGTTTGTTGACAATTTTTGTGTTTTTTCGTTTCGTGGTTATGAATTTTGCATGCGAATTATGGATGCAAAGCAGTAGGGGAAGTTGACAACACGTCAAAATTGGAAGTTGCGTGATCGCATGCGACGGGTTTGTTGGCGTCACTTTTTCTCCATGGATATGCAATACGAGTGAATGCAAGATTGAAGCGACTGTTGATGCCATCTCAAATGTGTTTGATGTGTTTGGATGGGCGCATGCGTTATTGTCGACATGGTGTTGGTATTATCAATGGTGTCAGATTTTAACATTATTGTAATACATTGTATCGGCTGGAAATGACTACAAAGTAGATTTTAGAAAGTACATTGAAGAAGTTTAAAAATACATTAGTGGATAGAAACCGTTACAAAGTACCTCAAGTAAAACATTGCAAAATGTTCTAAATAATGGGATTAGCGTGAAACAGATTTGCCTTACCAGATGTTTACATTTAGACAGTTGTCATCTTTTGTTTATTGAATTCGGTTTCTTCAAAGCCGCATTCACTCAAGTTGCGCATCCATGCTAAAAATGTGAAGCCAGAAGTAGAGGTCACAGTTGTGGAGCTTTAACGTGGAAACATTATTTGCCAACAATTTTTTTTTATGAAATACAGCTTTTTTGCATAAGTGCTGGATGGATTTTGTATATATATATATACACCTAAGGCCATTGTCAAAACGAGATCACAACGTGATTTAATGCTGCATACATAAATGGTCTACTCCCTGGACAGCACAGGCTTGTTTTGGCATTGACACGTGTTAGCCAAGCTGGCAGCAATAAACATTTTAATCACGAAACTTGTCACCCATTGTCTGCCAAAAGCTTTCCAGATCTGGCAGTATTTTGGGCATCAACATATTTTCCCGGATGCATTCCACGCCATACCAACTGCAGACAGAAATTCAGTGACGCCCATTCCGCTAGATTCGTTGTTCAGCCCTTCAGGAATTAGTTGTAAAGTGTTTTGGAATGCACGGGAGTATTACAGAATGTTGAACCGTGATGCCCTCATCATGCAGTGCCACGGCTGAGGGAAAATCTCTGACCGGAATGTATGGTTGCAAGTACCGTAACATCTCTACGCTTGGATGGCTGTTGGTGTTTTGAATCGGGCACGATGCTGTTACAGCTGAGATGTTTTGTTTCTAGCGTTTGACTACTGTTTCTTGTGGAATTTGGCAACTTTAGTTGGAGGCAAAATTACCAGATTAGAATATTAATCCATTCTTCTTATTGTGTAGTTTTTAGTACTTAGGGCAGGGCAATAAAGCCTTTCTTCCGTAAAGAATTCCATTCATGGCTAGTTGCATGGCTAATTAATCTTGTTTTTAGTCAGTGGAGGCTGTGGAAGTTATGCATTCAACCTAATTTGGAATGAAAGCTGCTACCAACAAGAAATTTTAATTAAAGCATACTTTCACTAATAGATGACCAATAAAAGCATTCTAAACCAGTGATG
>JAUJYV010001491.1:0-17326 GCA_033995625.1 Ophyiulus pilosus
GGGATAACTTTGGGCCAGTCATCGTTTTTGGGACAGTTGGGTTAGCTTTGGGCAGTCATCTGTTTTGGGACATTGGGGGTAACTTTGGGCCAGTCATCGTTTTTGGGACAGTTGGGGTAACTTTGGGTCAGTCATCGTTTTTGGCGCAGTTGGGGTAACTTTGGGCAGTCATCTGTTTTGGGACATTGGGGATAACTTTGGGCCAGTCATCGTTTTTGGGACAGTTGGGTTAGCTTTGGGCAGTCATCTGTTTTGGGACATTGGGACTAAGTTTGGACCAGTCATCGTTTTTGGGACAGTTGGAGCAGCTTTGGGCAGTCATCTGTTTTGGGACATTGGGGCTAACTTTGGGCCAGTCATCGTGTTTGGCGCAGTTGGGGTAACTTTGGGCAGTCATCGTTTTTGGGACAATTGGGGTAACTTTGGGTCAGTCATCGTTTTTGGCGCAGTTGGGGTAACTTTGGGCAGTCATCGTTTTTGGGACTCACTTTGGGTAACTTTGGGACAGTGGGGGTTACTGGCCAGTCATCGTTTTTGGGACAGTGGGGTTAACTTTGGGTCAGTCATCGTTTTGTCCAGTGTGGGTAACTTTGGGCCCGTCATCATTTTTGGGACAGTTGTTGGTTGTGTGAGTCTTTAGGGTCCAAAGGCAACAGAGAGGGCCCAAGAAGTTCTAGGTTAATCCTATAGAGTTTGAGCCAGTGGGGGTACCTTTGGGCCAGTCATCGTTTTTCCCACTTGTAATGTCTTAAGCGGGTTTCAATGGGGCTTTTTCAGTCACTTTATACATTTACACTCTTCAGTCATATTCTGGTGACTTATCGATATTATAAATTCGGCATATTTTTAATGATGGCCATTTTTATTGTGACGCCTGTTTTGTTGTGTTTTCACTAATTCAGTCAAACTTTCATCAAACAGGTGAATCAAGTGATTCCTTAATGCCCCAAGTATTATTGGTGTGAATATGTAACATTTTTACGTAAAATTGTAGACTAGGTTAGTCGGAAACGAAACGTGATTAATTTGGGACTGACCCAAACTCGAGTTTCTGCATTTTTGATCATTTAATTCCATGTTTTCTTATTATTTAACTCGAAAAGGACCCTTTGCAAAGTAGGGACCTAAGTGTTTTTGTTGAGACATGTCTTGAAAAATGCCCTGGACCAAAGTTACCCCACATGGACATGGTATACCCCCACATGATTCCTCACAAGATGGGGTAACTTTAGGACATCAAAAATGATGCCCTATTCGGAAAAAGGAGGGTTGATTCAATGGGACCTACTCAGTTTTTGGTCCTAATTACTGAAGACTTGTTCGGAATTCCACTGAAAACTGGCCCTAAATATCCACGAAGTACGAAAAATTTATTTTACCCCTTAAAGTAGGCAATCACCGCTAACTTCTAAGCCATGCGGGAAAGCAGACTTAATGTCTCATGCATGATTCCATGCATGCCGTCACATGCATGCATCATGCATGGGCAGGATTTGGGCAATGGGCCCCAAAGGTCGCTAACCCTAGCTCTAAGGGTTAGCGTGTTTATACGTGTGTTTATAGGTGTTTCGAACGATATCAAATTCATTGCCAAACTGCAGCTCGTTTTAGTTAAAAAAGCGTCTCAATGCTCCCCACCCTCTCCCTAATCTCCAGAAGAAGCCCTTGCATATGCGATGCGCAAGTTCGATGAATAAATCAGACTCGGATTGCTAGCGTGGGTGCAAATGTCAATCACGAAATGGCAAGTGGGGGATAAGGGGGGTAGGGGGATAAGGGGATCAGGGGATCGAGCCCCTTACCCTACCAGCCCCAATCCTCTATCCGAATTAGACGAGGGCAAAATCGGTATACTACAAGCGAGGAGGGGCCGGGGTCTCTGGAGGGTGAGGTCCCCCCCTAGGGTCACCCTTCAGTCAACTCAAAAAAAAGGGACTCTGGAGGAGAAGAGGGGGGGGGGGGGGTTGAAGAGGGAGGTGAGGGATGTTGGGAAAAGCTTCGAGGTCTTAAAGGGGAGGGATGACACTGTTGCAAGAAGATGTGGAAGAAGACGATGGCGTAAAAAATCTTCATCATCATCTTCATCATCATCATCATCATCGTCGTCGTCGTCGTCATTATTATTATTACGATACGATGATGATGGGGATTGATAAAATTGGAAATTGAAGCGAAATTTGCATAAGGGACAAGCGCTCGGATGTTTTTCTCAGTTTGAATATTGATGAAGGAAGAGGCGAATTGAAGAGAGGCTTCGTTTGAATATTTCTATGCTAATTCAGGCGGTGGATGAAGATGAAACGCACGCAGATAGCAAGAGGGAGGGGGGAAATGAAGCAGATTTAGGAGGTTTTTCAGAGGACTCCTTCCTATAACGTACGGTGGGGCGTGAGATTTTTAAGGAAAAATATTGCTGAAATGCAGACTGGGGCAAAATGTACTCACGAGTTGAGTACTGATTATATGAGTACGTGTGGAATTCTGCTCCATAGTATGAGTAGTATCGTAGCTAGACTGGGGGAAAATGTACTCACGAGTTGAGTACTGATTGCGATTGCAGAGATATACTCTGTAGTACAAGTAGAGGGCATGTAATCAGTAGTCATATCAAATGGGTAATCAGACTTTGGCAAATATATACTCGTGTGCGGAAGTACTGATTGAGTACCTATGGAAACATACTCCATAGTATGAGTAGTATTGTAGCTAGACTGAGGCAAACTATAATCAGGAGTAGGAGTACTGATTATGAGTACTTGTGGAATTCTGCACGGGTAGTATCGTAGCCAGACTGGGCCAAAATGTACTCATGAGTAGGTGTACTGATTAAGTGTACTTGTGGAATTCTGCTCCATAGCTCGAGTAGTATTCTAGCCAGAAACTGTACTCATAAGTAGTACTGATTGCGATTGCATTGATATCCTACTCTGTAGTACAAGTAGAGTATCATATCAAATGAGTAATCAGAATAGTATTCTTTAGTATAAGTAGAGTATGTGTACTCAGTAGCCATCAAATGAGTAATCAGACTTGGGCAAATAAGCACTCATGAGGAAAAATACTGATTGTGAGTACCTGTGGAATCCATGCTCCATAGTACGAGTAGTATCGTGGCCAGACTGGGGTAAATTGTACTCATGTGTAGGAGTACTTAGACGTCATTGTTAGATTGAATTTTTGCTAAATCAGGAGAATCGCCTGGTAGGCTATTCCATCGTCTAATCGCATGCAAAGAGAAGGACCAATAGTAAGCAAGCGTCTTGGCACGAAGCTCGGTCAAGGGCCCTTAAGTGATAAGGCCCTTGAATGCTTATGTCTACTCCTAGAGTGCTCGTTAGGCGTTAATATATGGGAAACAAGATGGGAATTACGAGAAAGATTAAAACGTTTGAATAACCCCATGGATAGCGTTTCGCGTATGGACGGCTCAAAGTGCCCCAATTTATAGAGTGGGGCACTTCCTTCACGCTCGCGGAATGGTGATAACTGCCCTTAACAAATGTGGCTGCCCTACGCGGCCATGTGAAACCACCGCCATTAGCTGCCCCTGCAAGTCGGCAAACAGTACATACTTGGATGCTCGTAGATATCGCCGCCTGACAAGGGGCAGCATGACTTGACTCGTGGGCAATATTTTTGATGCAATTATGAATTAAACATCATTAAACATGTTTTCTACATAATTAACATGTATAGACTATACATTTTCGATAATTTATCAAACTCCGCAGGCAGCCCGATTGTAAAAAAAAACACTTTGCGTATAGAATTGAATTTTGTGTACTAATTTATAATTTGTTCATCACCTTTTTTAAATTAAATTTTTTATTATGATAACGAATAATGAGAAGCAATTTACTTTCAAAAATCAAAGCATATTTCAAGGATTTCAATGATTTCAAGGCTCATTCCCAGCATTTTCAATGATCCCGACCAATTACCCCAATATTTTTTTCTTACAGAGTCTGAAAAAACTGTCTATAGAGATTTTGATCATTTGTCCGATTAACAGATATTTTCCAAACGCGGGCATGAAATTCAAGCATAAACTGTATTTTTACACGAATTTCAAGCATAATTCCTGACTAACATAAATACAAAAAAAAATGGACTTACCTGCACGAATCAAGTAAAAAATGTGTTTTTCTCATCAACCAAATGTCCGATTTTAAAATCGGAAAAATGTGTTTCGTAGACAATTTATTCCCAAATTCGCCTAGTGGGAAAATCATTTCTGCCGAATTTCTCCGGAAATAGCAACGGCTACTTCCGGTGGCGTGGTCATTTTATCGAGAAACCGTTAATTAACAAAATGTCCGGATATGTGTTCAATTAATCTCCTGATAATCAAATTTAATTCGGAAACTAATTGCGGTCACAGGGGTACAAAAATGCGTATGGCAGAAATAATGCAAATTTGGGTTTAACATTTTTCGCCTCGAGGATTCATTTGGAATTTTATGAAAATTAGGCGAATTATAAAGAGGAATAAATTGTCTACGTAACGCATTTTTCCGATTTTAAATCGGACATTTGGTTGCTGAGAAAAACACATTTTTACTTTATTTAGGCAGGTGAGTCCATTTTTTTAAAACTAAAAAGTGCGCATTTTTTTATATCCAACATGCATTTTTGAAGTCCCTATTATTATATGTTATAATTTATTTGACCATATTTGACCAAATTTGACGATAATATAGTAATTGTTATAAAAGTGCAGACATTTGGTGTCTTTGTAAAGCCCTCGAGAAAGCACACCTGGCCCATGCAGATGTCCAAATTGTGAGAAAACCGACCAGCTTTATGCCCCACACGCGGAAATCGCGAAACGAAAGGGCATATGCGTTCAAAGGGCCCGGAGTAAAGTACAGCCGCGAGCTATTAGAAATTCCGTGGCATTGAATGAAGGCGTTAATTAACTGGCTGCTTTTGAGTATGGATTTAGCGTTTCGCATTTCTATGCTCACAATAGACTTGGAAAATCAAATTAAATTACTCCCATATCCAACTATATATATATATTGCATACTGACACCCAATGTGTATTTATAGATTCCTAATAATAAAATAATAATAAACTGATATTTAATTTTGAAATCGTAATTAAGGTATTAAGGAGGTAATAAGGACCCACATTGAGCACGGATTGCAGAAGATGTCCATGGCGTTACGGATCTTTCTTTAGCAATAGAGAGTTTGAGCCAGCCAACGTTAACGAAACGGTAACGATAATGATAACGATAAACAGCGCTGGCGGCCCGGAATGACATCGGAATGTCATGCTTCGCATAGGGTAGTCCTTGACAGTCTGGGTCTGTTTCTCGTTATCGTTATCGTTATCGTTATCTGGCTCAAACTCTCTATTAATGGATCCACAATCACCTCTATAAAGTATATAATTCTTACTAATTCGTAAAGGAATTTTCTTACTTGAAGTGCGCTGTTATATTTCAAACCTTGTAAATGAGGCTTAAAGTTATATCGGCACGCTGCCGATATAATAACTATCTGCTAAAATTTAAGAAAAGGTTTTATAATTTTTCTACATGATATAAATAAAAATCATTTTATAATTAATATAAGGTCTAAAGTTTAATTTTTTAAATGTAAAATCATTTTCCCAATAAAAGCTTATCGAACATAAGTTACTTCTATAGAAATAATTCACAAGGAAAACTCTATTTTGGATTTTCTTGCGTTCCAGCGTTAAATTTACAATTTAAACACTTACCAGTGCAAGCCATGACGGAATAATTTTATAGGCACAGGTAAATCGAGGCTTATTTTTGAGATATGTCGGTGAAGTTTATAAGAATTTCCTTTTGATCGTAATCATTTCGTCCTTACAACATTCCATCTCACACGACTGTTCAGGACGAAAAATTGTCACGCATTCCCGCGTGTGTGTACACGACCATATTAGAGATTTGAACTTGTGCTGCATCAAGCCGCGGTTCGAGTTAATATATATATAATGCAATTTATCGATATAATTAAAGTAATTTGCATTATTAAAAATTCCAGTTTTTTTAAAACAAAATAGAATTTCGGAGCGTGCAAAGAAATGGAATTCCGGAACGTGCAAAAATGGAATTTAGGAGCGTGCAAGAATTGAAATTCGAAAGCGTGCAAAGAAATAGAATTTAGGAGCGTGCAAAGAAATGGAAATTCGAAAGCGTGCAAAGAAATGGAATTTATGAACGTGCAAAAATGGAATTTATGAACGTGCAAGATTTGAAATTCGAAAGCATTCAAAGAAATAGAATTTAGGAACGTGCAAAGAAATGGAAATTCGAAAGCGTGCAAGAATTGAAATTCGAAAGCGTGCAAAGAAATAGAATTTAGGAACGTGCAAAGAAATGGAATTTCGGAGCGTGCAATAATAGAATTTCTAAATAGAACAAAATTTGAAAACAAAGGAATAGAGATGACAAAATATCCGAAAAATGAAGGTTCGGCTGTCTCTTCTCTGGTGTTTAAAAACGAAAAAAAACAACTACGATTTGCTACAATTTGAGTAGAATAATTCTGGAGGTTAATTGTTGGCCATTAGTGCTGTTATTTCGACGCGTTAAATTTTGATTTGCTGTTAAATTAAGCGAGCGTTCAATGGAATTCTGAATTGTGTTATTTGGAACAGGTGCACGGTTTAGGTAAGATATGTTGAGGTAATTCCCAAAACGATGTATGTTCAAGTTTCGATATCGAAAGTCGAAAGTAAAATACATTATGCATACACGTGTATATCGGGGAGACTGGGAAGCATTTTGAGACACTTTTTCCTATACTAAAACGTTTCAGTAATCATCCTATTGATGTATAAAATTGTAAAGATGTGGTTTAACGAAGTGGCTGTGGATCAACATTTTACCAAGCCAATCTATCAAATCTATATATACTGTACAATTTTAATGCTTAATTGAAAAATCGTTGTGGAATGCCTCATTTCACCCCACTGCTGGAGTAAAACGAAACACTTAGACAAAATTATACGAAAAGAGTATAATAACACGTATTTATCATTGTTAGACTGAAAAAACGTAATGAGTTGCAAATTCCTGCAAATTCAATGATCGTTAAGTGAATGTGTCTCATCTTGCCCCAAATCAGTCGTCTCAGTGTACCCCACACGGAAATGGCCCGTGTAGAAACTTAAATTACGTCAAAAGGCACACATTCAACTATTCGAACCACTATTTTCCACTATTTCGAGCACTAAAATATGCGTTAATTAGAAACAGATTGAACATCAAAGTATTCAAGGATGATTTTTCTAACGAAAAACTTGTATTTTCGAGACCCAAAAACCAAATTGTTTGAAATTGCACAAAAGAACACGAAAGTACACGAAAGTACACGAAGTATTTGCACCCAATCTATTCGCTATACATAGTTTGTCATACATGTAGTAGTAAGCAAAGGTATTTCAGACGAAATATCAACGATGGCGCTATATTTACTAACGTCCCTGTCTCACCTAACCCCGTGTCTCAATGCTCCCCAATCTCCCCTCTATCGAGTGTGCATTTAAGACGGTTCAAGTTTTACATATGTAGGTCGGAGGTGAGACAACAACAAAAAAATGCCAAGACAGTGTCTTTTTGGAAGTGTCGCAAACCAAAATCCAATCCTGACATCGCAATTAAAAGAGTCAAGACGTTTACGAAAACACGATGGCAGTACAAAACGAATAAAGAAGTGCTCTAAAATTAAAGTGTGTTTTGGTGAGGACGTGGGGGGGGGGGATAAAAGAGGGGGGGGGGGGGAGTAAGTAAAGAATTAGAAGAATTAAGGACTAGGAAGACGACGAAGACGGCGATGGCGACGATGGGTGGGGAATAGAGGCAGGGCGGGGAGATAGTCTTATTTGATTAAAACCTAATTAAGTTTGATATCAGCAAGCGGAATTAAGTTCAATCAAACGGCGTTCGGTTGGCGAAAGAAGAACAAGTAGTCTACGTTTCCGCATCCGGTTTCGGGCGCGGCGCGTGCGGGGGGCGCATGCGGAAGAAAGGTGAAAGGTGAAAGGTCAAAGTCGGAAAAACTCACCCGAGGTCGGATCTGCGGCTCCGTGATGGAGAGCGGCCTGAACCCGGGCGGCGGCCACGTTAACGTGGTCCAAACCGTAAAGGGCCGCGAAGTCGTTGCTGTTCTGGTGGGGATGGTGGTGCTGCTGCTGCTGTTGTTGTTGCTGTTGGTGGTGGTGGTGAGGCCCGTTGTTGTTGCTGCTGTTGTTGTTGTTGTTGCCGCCGCCGCCGCTGTTGTTTTGGCCGCATTTGTTGCGCTTAATGTCCACTCTGTCGTCGTCGCTGCCGTGGTGCCCTATGATGGCGTTGCTGGGCGCGGACGACGTCGCGCTCGAATGTTCCTCCGACATGTCGGAGAGAGACCAGAAACAACCCCAAGTTCGCTCCACACGCCCAAGTCCCGAATTAAAGGAGAAGACTACTTCGAGACGAAGATGAAGATGGAAGATAAAAAAAAAAAGCTTACAGTTCGGTGGGTCAACACACGGTTGGCGAGGAGGTCAAAGGCGAGTGCGCGGAACCTCGGGTTTTGACCGGGACGGTCCAGGGCCGGCGGAACGCGGCTCGGGCCTTTTTTTCGGAGGCAGGAGAAAAAAAAAAAAAAAAAAAAACCCAAGCACGAGGGGGGAGGGGGGGCCGACGAGAGAGTAAACACAAAACGAGAATTGGTTGGGAATCGCTCTAACGAAAAGTGACTAACGAAATTACCGCAAGATACACTTTTATAACGGATACCAGAGTGGGTGAGGCGGCGACCAATGGCGGAGCGACCCGGGCCATTAGGGCGGCGGCGAGGGCCGACGAATAGGGCGCTCGAAACGGCGCGGGTGGGGCCTCTTATGCCAATGAGCTCGGAGGACACTCCGGATACTCGCTGGATGCTCTCGGATACTCCGCGAGTCGAGACGCCATTATCGATCCGTCGGCTCCGGATGCCGGAAGTGACGAGCGCCCGATGCCCAATGAGGGGCCCCCGACTGGCACTCGCCTCCACGCGGCGTCGGCCCTTCAGCGCCACTCCACGTCGGCGGTTCCACGGCGAACTAGTGGAAGTACGACGGCAGTGGGCGTGGCTATGGATCCGTACTTTGATGGAGTATATATGGAGTATACGGTGAAATGTTGGATGCTTTTAGGTTGGTACTGTGGGCCTGTTTTTTGGGGGGGCTTTTTATGGAATTTTGCGAATAATTTGGACTCGTTGACCAGGTCACGTTGAACCGAACCTCCCCGGGTTAACAGGTGCAGGGATATTCCCATCCAGATCTGGCCTCATCTTGTGGGGTAAATCTTGTGGGAGGAATCTTGTGGGGGGAATCTTGTGAGGGGAATCTTGTGGGGTCTCATGTGGGGTAACTTTGGGCCAGTGTCGTTTTGAGACATATTCCTAGTTTAGAATTGTGTAGAGTCAAACATGCCCATATATGGCATGTATGGTATTTCCCATATCATGTCCATACATGGTGTTTTGCCTATCTGTCCCTGTGTTACTCCATCACGTGGGGGAATCTTGTGGGGGTATCATGTGGGGTAACTTTGGGCCAGTGTCTTTTTGAGACATATTCCTAGTTGAGAATTATGTAGAGACAAACATGCCCATATATGGCATGTATGGCATGTACGGTATGTATGGTATTTCCCATATCATGTCCATACATGGTGTTTTCCCTATCTGCCCCTGTGTTATTCCATCTTGTGGGGGAATCTTGTGGGGGTATCATGTGGGGTAACTTTGGACCAGTGTCTTTTGCCAGTGTCAGAGCCATATTCCTAGTGGAAAATTATGTAGAGGCAAACATGCCCATATATGGCATGTATGGTATGTACGGTATTTCCCATATCATGTCCATACATGTTTTCTCTATCTGTTCCTGTGTTACCCCATCACGTGGGGGAATCACGTGGGGGTATCATGTGGGGTAACTTTGGGCCAGTGCATTTTTCGTGGCGCATCCATAGTGACAAAACCATACGTACGTCCATACACGATGTTTTCCATATACATATGTCTGAAAACATGTATGGCGTTTATTATCCACGTAATCGCAGTTAATATATTCACAACTCGGATTAACAGGTGCAGGGATATTCCCATCCATATCTGGCCCAAATTTACCCCATCATGTGGGCAGAGGGTGGAGGGGGGTATCATGTGGGGTAACTTTGGGCCAGTGCATTCTCCTGCCCGCTGACGTCCGGCCACCTTTATATCCAAACAGTACATGCGTGCTACGTTTAGGTCCCTTTCAATATGCCATAAGGTCCTAACAAGGACCGGTTTTAATACAAGGAGAATCCTAGAAATTATTAGAAAGCTGAACTCACCTCATCTTCGTCTCCATAATTGAAGCAATTTTGCATTATTAAACATTCGAATTTTTTTAAAAAAAATTAAAAATAGAATTTCGGCGCGTGCAAAACAAAAAATGGAATTTCGGAGCGTGCACAGAAATGGAATACCGAAGCGTGCAAAAATGGAATTTAAAAATAGAACAAAATTTGAAAAATGGAATAAAGATGGCCGTCTCTTCTCTGGTTTTAAATAGGAAAAACCGACTCCAATTTTCTTCAATTTGCTTCAATTTGAGTCTAATAATTGGTGAATTCAATCGTCGGCCTTTAGAGCTGTTATTTCGACGCGTTAAATTTCGATTCGCCGTTAAATTAAACTAAAAATCATGCGGAATTCCGAATTGTGTTGTATGGAACAGGTGCACGGTTCGGGTAAGATGGGACATTGGAGAGTTTGAGCCAACCAACGTTTACAAAACGATAACCGTAACGATAACGAGAAACAGCGCTGGCGGCCCGGAATGTCATGGACTACCCTACATTCCAATGCCATTCCGGGCCGCCAGAACTGTTTCTCGTTATCGTTATCGTTTCGTTAACGTTGGCTGGCTCAAACTCTCTGTTTCCTCTATACGCTATAGGGTAATTCCCCCAACAATTTTTGTTGTTTTGTAGCATTATAATACATCCTCGTTTCCTTGTCAGTTGTTGTCGTACTAACCACCAAATTACATACTGTTTTTTTGGCATGATTTGTCACGTTTTGTGGTTCGCAAAGATGGCCGAACCCTCCATCAGTGGGCTAGCCTTCGTCTGCAGTGTATTTCAGTACTAGATAGTACGTAGAGACTGAGGAGAAGCATCGAGACATGGGGTAAGGTGAGACAGTGACATTATTACCCTTTCAAAAGTGACCTTTTCAAAAGTTCTATTGCGGATGTCAGCTCGATGCATATTTAACCTTAAATGCCTTTACTTGCTACTATATAACAACCTTTGTAGCCAACAGATTGTGTACAAATATACACAGTGTCTCAGTTTACCCCAGGAGTGATGTAAAATGAGACATTCCACACGAATGTTCGTAAAATCGTCAAATGTT
Organism: Ophyiulus pilosus; assembly: GCA_033995625.1. NCBI lineage: Eukaryota > Metazoa > Arthropoda > Diplopoda > Julida > Julidae > Ophyiulus > Ophyiulus pilosus. The sequence continues at coordinate 11,422 of JAUJYV010001491.1, forward strand.
GACATGTCCTTTCAAATTTTAGGTCAATAAGACGATTATTGAATTCGCAAAGAATGTTTTAGTAAAAAGCGTCTCAATGCTCCCCAGTCTCTCCTGTATAGCCTTTGCCGGATTCTTAAATCCCTGACTGCTATATACTTAACTGCTATTATAATCGTGAAGGACCTATTTGCTTGTTTTTAAAAACGAACTCATGAGAATTCATCGGTTCTAAGGCGCATGTTAAAAAATGCAAACGAGGGTTTTTAAAGTGAGAAATTTAATGTTTAATTTGTGGCTAATATAAGGTTAATAATGGTATAACAAGAAAAATATTCAGATGACCAAAAATACAAATGTGGACGCTCAACATCGTTGACCAGTCCATGCATGCATCCAGTCCATGCGTAGATGCATGCATGGAAGGGCATGCATGACGACGGATGTCTTAAACAAAAGGTTAACAAAAGAGGGATTCTTCTTCTCCGATTAACATTATCGAAATCTCAAAATTAAATCGATTAAGTCGATTAATGCACAAATGTAAGGTTTTCCAAAGCAGAAATAATCTGATATACTAAATCAGTTTAGCCAATTAATAAATTATACATATATAAATAATTTACGTGACAAAATGATAATATAGAGAGCAATTTGGCTCCCATGCATGCAGGAGGGATCCTTGAAATGTGTGGGGAAAAAATCCAGCACATTTCAAGGACCCCTTCTCACAATATTTTTCCAAAGAGTCTGAAAAAGTGCAATTATCCGGTTTATGCAAATATCCGGTCACAATTCCATTCAAAAACTGGACATGGGGCTCGCAAAATACGTGCGTTTGTCCGGTTTGTGCGATTATCCGGTATGCAATTAAGCGGGTTCGACTGTAAATGTACAGTACATGTAATACGTAATCGTATATAGCATTGCACTTATGAGTAGGAGTACTGATTACGAGTACAGTAGAGTACATGTAGTAAATTGTACTCACGAGTAAAACGGTTACTTGTATTGAGTGTATGTATCGTAGTACGAGTACAGTACAGTCGAACCCGCGTAATTGCACAGACCGGATAAATGCACACGTTTTACAAGCCCCACGCGCAACTTTAGTATGCAATCGTGACCTGATAAGTTGCATAAACCGGTTAATTGCACATTTTTGGCTTGCCGGCTCGCTGTGCAATTAAACGGGTTCAACTGTAAATGCAATATATTTTGCAAGCCCCATGTGCAACTTTTGTATGGAATTGTGACCGGTTAATTTCACATTATCGAGTCGATGTGCAATTAAACGAGTTCGACTGTAAATGCACATATTTTGCAAGCCCCATGTGCAACTTTTGTATGGAATTGTGACCGGATAATTGCATAAACCGGTTAATTGCGCAGTTTTGGGTCGCTGTGCAATTAAACGGGTTCGACAGATTAGTTTCAATTTTAGGCCTAACCTCGACCTATGATCCTTCCTATATTCAGTGTGCCGCGACAATTTTGGTGTGCCGTTAGCATGGATGCATGGCTGGATGCCTGTGGTACATGAATAGCATAAGACGCGTAGGGCACTATTGCGGATCCATAAAAGCATAAAGGGCACGACGACAATTTCAACTAATCGCGTGACACGTGTGCCCAATTTCCGTAAAAGTCAATGCGGTTGCCAACAAACACGCTACGGGACGGAGCGACACGTGACCGTGTTGAGCGTCCTGCCTGCCAATAATTGGCTTTCACAAAGGCCCTTTCAAACGCCAGTTTCTAGCTTAATTCGCGAATACAGCGGGCCGTAAATATACGTACGTGGTGCGTAAAACGCTTAAAGGGAAACTGGTGACAATCGGGCGTAAAATAAAAGGGTGCCTTTAATTTACGCCGAAATACAGCCCAAATAAATCCAAAAAACTGAAAGGTGACTTGAGAATAAGAGTTTTCTACTAACATATCACCATGATTGCTAAAAAAAAGCCCAATGCATCCCCAGCAACCCCATCTGTTTTCTACAAAGGTCGTTTATAACTATACAGTAGCAAGTAAAGGCATTTTATAGATTAAATCTCCTAATCCAATATTCACAATGTAACTATGTTATAGTGTCACTGTCTCACCTTACCCCCATGTCTCAATGCTCCCCATGTCTCCCCTATTCGCATCTGGCAAATGTGTTAGAATTTGATATGCAATGGTGGACCAGTATGTTAATTTCCAGGGCAAGTGCCGAAAATCAAAGGGGTTCCCGATTCCATATACTACATTACCAGACTTGTTAAATTTAAACTGCAAATTGAATTGTGAAAAGTATTATCCATATTTGCGTCCTTCGTTTACAGTTTAAGTAATAACTGCTGGGTCCTAAATTTTTGATAAGATTTGTCGCGAGAATTGTTGAATCTGTTGAATGAGAGATTGCGAGACATTTGTTAAAGATTTAACGAGTTTAGTGCATAAACTTGGCGAGCTTGCTCTCATGACCTCTCTTAGGCAAGACAGGCAATGAATGAGAGGTGTGACCTCCTTTTATAGGCAGCGAGCAACAAATAGAACTCCATCACGCGCCTGTATTCCATTTAGAACGCGTGCTGATGTTCTATTTAGAACGCGTGCTGGTGTTCTATTTGTTGCTCGCTGCCTATAAAAGGAGCGCACAACTCTCATTCATTGCCTGTCTTGCCTAAGAGAGGTCACGAGAGCAAGCTTGAAGTGTGTATGCAAATAAACGTGTTAAATGTTTAATAAATGTTTTCGACAATGAATTTCTAGTACAAAAATCGTGTGAGTACCGGAGGAATGCTGGTGAAATCCGATTATTACGTTTTCGATCCGCGTTCATGTCCGGTTCATGTCCATCGATGGACCAGATGCATTCCTTCCTTGTTGGGAAAAAATGCTCCTGATCCGAACTGTTGAACTTTCGGAGTTATTCAAATGCAAACAGATCGGTTCGAAAGATTTGATGGTAATGCAGGGTATTGAGTTGAATCGAAGAATTGAATTGAAATCATTCGTAAAGCTAAAGTAATTTATAGAAACTACATAAAATAATAACATTTTCGTTTTCAGAATCACTACTTGTGAAAAAAAAAAAAAAAAAAAAAAAAATGGTTGCTGCCCCTGTAATAAGGCAAACCATAAGTACGTGGGAGCTTATATAGTTTGCCGCCCTTAAAGGGGAAGCTCTCGTCTTTTGACTTCCCTCCCCCTTCCCCCTGACAACAATTCACAACGGAAAACCATCTGAGAGTAGCTCGCGAGAGTTACTCTCACTCGCAACTAACATTTACTGTCCACTCATGCTGCGAGTGGACATTGCTCTGAGAGTGCTCGCTATAGTCCATTTTTGACGAGATGCACTCGCCGTGTACTCGCAATCGGATGACAGCAGTTCAAACGGACAACCATCTGAGAGTAGCTCTCGAGAGTTGCTCTCAAACGCATCTTAAGATTTACTGCCCACTGATGCTTCGAGAGCGCTCGCTATAGTGCATTTTTGACGAGATGCTCGCCGTGTACTCGCAATCGGCTGACAGCAGTTCAAACGGACAACCATCCGAGAGTAGCTCTCGAGAGTTACTCTCAAACGCACCTTAACATTAATGTCCACTGATGCTTCGAGTGGACATTGCTTTGAGAGTGCTCGCTATAGTCCATTTTTGACGAGATGCGCTCGCCGTGTACTCCCAATCGGCTGACAACAACCATCTGAGAGTATCTCTCGAGAGTTACTCTCAGCTGCAAACGCAGCTTAACATCCATTGCCCTGCGATGCATCCCATGCACATAGGGCTTCTTCGGAGAGCAGTAAGAGGTCGAGTATCCCAACCCGCGCCTGGCTTCGGGTGTCATTACTCTCGAGAGCAACACTACACCTGCCAGTGCGAGGGTCCAATGAATTAAAGGATGAGGGCCCTGATGAACACGTGGACGTCAATCTGTTGTCGAACACGTGTTCGCTTAATTCATTGTTTGAATTGACGCGTTGACACTCCTCTCGACGCCTTTCTGTCGATTTGCACGTAATTAGGCGCACGCGGCTACTCGCGCCCCCTGGGGGGTTGGCCAGCGAGGGGGGAACAGCACCCCTATGGGCCATGGGGCTCCTCTTAACATACCCTCTCTTTCTATAGTGGCGTAGTGGAACATGTGTTACTCTGAGTCAGTTTTGGCTACATTCAATGAATTTGAGTACGGGGCACAAAGAGTAATGTACTCAAAACGCTCGAGTACAATGTACTCTAAAATTACTTGATCATTGTCTTGACCAGTGTTTGGGCAGTAATTGAGTACATTCAATGAATTTGAGTACGGAGCACAAAGAGTAATGTACTCAAAACGCTCGAGTACAATGCACTCGAAAATGACTTGACTAGATAGCAGTGTTGGGCAGTAATTGAGTACGTTGAATGAATGTGAGTAACGAGTAAAAGAGTACTGCGTACGAAGAGTAATTGAATGGAAAATGTGCAAAAGTAATTGTACTCAAGAACGTAGGAGTACAGTGGACTCGATTACAAAAATGTACTCACAATGGGGTGATTAGCGTTGGCTATATTGAATGAATTTGAGTACGGGGCACAAAGAGTAATGTACTCAAAACTCGAGTACAATGCACCCGAAAATGACTTGATCATTGTCTTGACCAGTGTTTGGGCAGTAATTGAGTACATTCAATGAATTTGAGTACGGGGTACAAAGAGTAATGTACTCGAAATAGGTATGAATACAATACACTCCATTACGAAAATGTACTCACAATGGGGTAATTACGAATGTCCACTAGTGTTAACGTGATCTGAATTTATGAGTACCGATGCAATCGAGTATGAATAGAAATACTTCAAGTAATTGAGTAATTTAATTGGGTAACGAGAATGAGTAACTTGAAATGAGGATCGTCCCAAAAGCGGAATGTATCCTAATATACAAGTACAAGTATAAGTAGTATACATGCACTTTACTTGTACTATAGAGTATGGTTCAACGGCAAGCGTAATCAGTACTCCTACTCATGAGTACAATTTGACCAAGTCCGGTCACCATAATACTCGTACTATGGAGTATAATTCCACAGGTACTCGTATTCAGCACTCCTACTCATTAGTACAATTTGACCAAGTCTGATTACTCATTTCATACGACTACTAACTGCATGTACTTTACTGGTGCTATAGAGTATGATTCCACTGCAATCGTAATCAGTACTCCTACTATGAGTACAATTTTCTCCAGTCTTGCTACGGTACTTTTCGTACTATTAGAGTATAATTCCGCAGGTACTAGTAATCAGTACGCCCATGAGTACATATTTGCTCAAGTTTAAATACTCATTTCATATGACTACTGACTACATGTACTCTACTTAGAGTATGATTCCACTGCAATCGTAATCAGTACTCCTACTATGAGTACAATTTGCTCCAGTCTTGCTACGGTACTTTTCGTACTATTAGAGTATAATTCCGCAGGTACTAGTAATCAGTACGCCCATGAGTACATATTTGCTCAAGTTTAAATACTCATTTCATATGACTACTGACTACATGTACTCTACTTAGAGTATGATTCCACTGCAATCGTAATCAGTACTCCTACTATGAGTACAATTTGCTCCAGTCTTGCTACGGTACTTTTCGTACTATTAGAGTATAATTCCGCAGGTACTCGTAATCAGTACGCTCATGAGTACATATTTGCTCAAGTTTAAATACTCATTTCATATGACTACTGACTACATGTACTCTACTTAGAGTATGATTCCACTGCAATCGTAATCAGTACTCCTACTATGAGTACAATTTGCTCCAGTCTTGCTACGGTACTTTTCGTACTATTAGAGTATAATTCCGCAGGTACTCGTAATCAGTACGCCCATGAGTACATATTTGCTCAAGTTTAAATACTCATTTCATATGACTACTGACTACATGTACTC
>JAUJYV010001492.1:0-17324 GCA_033995625.1 Ophyiulus pilosus
GTAGCTACTTTATTGGAAATCCATAAAGACAATAGCCTCCTTATTGAAACGCCATCAAGACAGCAGCCACCTTATTGGAACTCCCATCAAGACAGCAGCCACCTTATTGGAACTCCATAAGACAGCAGCCACCTTATTGGAACTCCCATCAAGACAGCAGCCACCTTATTGGAACTCCATCAAGAAAGTAGCTACCTTATTGGAGCTCCAGAGAGACAATTGACACCACCTCGGAACTATTTCAAAGCACCAGCTACCTTCTTCGAACTATCTACAGTCTAGACAACAATCACCATCTTGAAATTCAATCGAGGCACCCCCACAAGGCCACAACTATATCTTGGAACTCGACCAGAGAAAAACATTTAAGCTCCATCCAACTTAGAAACCAACATATTCGAACTTAAATAAAGAAACAAACGCCTAGAGATTAGCCGTGATTTTCAACAAGGAGAAATTAACAAGAAATCATCGCTGCGCTCGGTGGTATCATGTGGCCATTTGATAAAGCGCCAAACCATGTGATAGCAGCGGCACGCCGACTAGTTTTCAGAATACTACGACCTGAGTCACTGCCCAACGGAGCTTTCCAACTTCAATTTGGCTGACGCTCAGAAAATTCGTAAAAACAAAAGATGGCCACTATTTTGGCACTTTGCGTACAAGCACAGCTGCACGGAGGCCCATTCCCACGTGTGAACCGCATGAATGAAATGCACAGCAGCGCAATTCGGCGGAAAGTATTTTGTTTACGGGCAAGAACGGTTCCTGCCCTTCCGAGAACGACCAAAAATAGCATCGACTACAAGAATTTGACAATGGCATATGCCTATTTTAAGGCATGTTCACCTTTGTTTGGAGGTTGTCAACTCGGCACACATATCAAAATTTGGTATAAATGTACTTAAAAATTCTATTCTTGGCACGTTCTCAGAAAACTTCAACCCCGTGCCCAGAGCTGCATATTGCGCGACGTTTGGAGAACAGAACACATTTTTGACTAATCATACAATATGATTATCGAACATGTTAGTCAAATTCAAAATTTTGGACTCAGAATAAGCAGCTGTTCCTTCTCCAAAAAAAAAGCTATTCGCAGGCACATGACAGCTAAATTGCAAGCTTATCGACAGAAAACTCTGCAAAGAGTGAACAGTGCAAAAGGCGTTAAAAATACCTGCAGAAAAAAATATATAAAACGCAGTAGACGCTAATCCTACAGAAAGAAAGCAGCCAGACAGTCAGACAAAATTTTGCAGGTCTAACATGTATGGCAAGGGTTAAGCCCCCTTCCCCACTCAAAAATACATTCCAGCACCAGTGGGTCCGCGAGGGGGTTAGCTCCCCCGTGGGTTCCGGAGAGTCATCGGCCGCGTACTCACCCTTGAAGCCCGGCGTGAAGGGTTTGATCTCCGGCGGAATGTCGCGGTAGAAGTTGAGTTCGCGCACGATGAGCGGCTTGCAGACAGTGGCCGAGTCGAGCAGCAGCATGCGCGTGTGGCCGCCCACCTGATGGACGAATGGCTGGAGCGTGACCAAGGGGTCTTCCACCCCGTTGTCCTCGGCCATGTCCTCGAGGGCCCGCGTGTACACCATGACACCGCAGTGGCAGCCGAATGATCCGATATGACGGCAGTTGGAGCAAAGAGGCTGCGAAGAGCCAGAGGCCGATGCTACCTGCAAAAACAAAACAGAAGACGTGATGAGCGATGGAAATATGGTGGTCAAGACACTTGCAAAAGACATAACCTAACCCTCACTTTTTAGACCCCCGGGCGAGATAGGACCTGAGATGGTCTGCTCTTTGGACACATGCAGAGTTAGGCAAGACCCAGGGATGGGAACTGCTCAACTGCTCAACTCTGCAGCACCGTGGTGCTTATGCGAGGGTTTTTATAAAGGGAACTCGGTAGGCAGGGCGCCACCGTGTGGATATGATTTCTGATAAGGCCCATCGGAAGTCAATGCTTATCGCTCAACACCGATGGTAAGTTGCCCACACGCTCAAGGTAACCGATTACGTGGTAGTCAGAACACAAAAATTGTTTCAATAAGCCAAAGCGAAACTAAAATTCACTCAACCTTGTGGGGGTGCCGAGCACTGAATAGTTCCTATTTTGTGTTACTGTCCCTGGACATGTACTAACTGCTCCGCACTACTTCTCTGCCGCGGCACCACCACACCGAAATGTCTCACATCAACACACGCTTACAATGTTGCAGTTTGAATGAAACTATGCATGGAATACATGTCATCCTGACCTCATCAACAGAAGTTTCAATGGCAACATCCGAATCCAACTTCCAGAACATAATATACATGGGCACATTTATTCTGAAATCAATGCGGCCTTCCTGGGCGATTACATTGATTTCCCGATAAACAATGCCTATTAAAAGCACGAAATCTGATTACAGATGTAATACGTGCGTCAATTGTTTGCACATCCAGGCCTCTTACAGATAAGATTTGTGACAAGGTCAAGCATCTTGTGCACCTTGCACTGCCATATTCAGGATGTATCCGGTGCTGTTGTGAATCCTTTTCCCGACAAAGAAACATTAGACAATTTAAGAATGCCAACGCATTTATACTTACCTTTATAGCTTTAATGGCGGGAAGGGAAGAACCACGCATGCGCACCCAGTACGTTCAGTTTGTTCTTTGGATAGTTCTATGCGTGGCTCCTCCCGTCCCGTCATTAAAGTTAAGGTAAGTAAAGACGTCGGCATGCTCAAACTGTCTAGTGTTCACCAAAATCAAAGAAGTTCCTGTATCAAGACACCAACATGGACACCAAGTTTTATGGGAATGTTTACTGCAAACATGTGGCATTAATAAAATACATTTTTTTTCAAAATCTGCAAATATGCCATGCAAGACTACATTGGACATTCCCTCCAAAAATATTGTTTCTGGAATTTTTCTGGAATGAATGTTTACATGCATCCCAACCAGTTTTAGTGGATTTTTTTTTTAAAAAAAGCAACATTCCAAGACCCAACCACACTCAGCACGTTACCAGCACCAGGTTGCATGGTTGGGGTGTTGAGTTTCCGAACACCATTACAAACAGCCTTACCTGGATGGCGTAGAGGGGGAGATCCAGCTGTGCTCCTCGGTGGCTGACTAGGATGGAACTGTTCCAGCGTTCGTTCCATAACCCAGTATCGAGGGCAGCCGGGGCTCGTACCTTCTAGGTCATCCAGGCATTTGACAAAAGTAGGCCTGCGTTTTCTTCGGAATTGTCTCGGCGGTATTGATTGGAAGCGCCTGCCAGCTTTCCAGAGGCCGTCATCCGCGAAAAAGTTATGCAAATCGCGAGCTAATTAATTAGCCGCCTCGGTCAGGTGTATGTCTGCTGACCAGGACCGAGGTTCCACCGAAAGTAAATAAGGTCAGAAAAAAATGTTCAACCCACTTACAGTAATTGGGTAAAAAAAAAGGGAAAATCTGCAGAGGTCACGCAAAATTATAGATAGTTTAGAAACTATAAAGCTTCTGAAGCTCTTTAACTATGGCATTCCAGCCTCCAAAAATTTGTGAAAACTTAATATGCTAACAACATCTTGTATTTTCTGTCCACACATACTGTTCATGTTCTATTTACAGTCTAACTTAAATCACTGCCCACCTTGGAAATGTTAAAACCCCAAAGCTAGTTCCAAAACAGCTGGATTCGTTTTGATATATATACACCTAAACTGCTCCAATCTGATTTTGAAGGTTGGAAGGCACGCCTTACTTCACATGATTATTTAATTTCTTAGCTAACGGCTAGACCTCGGTTTAATTTTCGCATGTTCTTATGAAATAGAAGTTGTTCAAAATCAAAATTAGTTAATTAGTATTCCATAGCTGAACGTTTCTATTGTAGTTAGCCAATCATCTGATTTTTTGAGTTAACTAATTTTCAAGAAAAATCAGCTCGATAGATATGCATGAATACTTGTAGTAGAATAGTACCTGCATGCAAATTACAATTATTAACCCATCCTTACGTGGGAACACTTCTGTGGGAAAATAGGTCAGGTGTTGATAAGCTTTCCAGTTCTTTTTGGCTGACAAGCGAAAGCCACTTTTAAGGCAAAAATGATGCAAAAAATCATTGGCGGCCATCTTGGTCCAATGTGCCCAGATTTGGCCACAAACTATAAATCTTACAAAAATACTTATTGGGGCTCGTGTAAAATGTTGCCCTTTTCATCACCATCGTTTCCAGTCCCCAGTTTAAGCTTTTAAGCCAAAACTTGACGCACACCCAAAATCTAAACGGAATCCACGTTAACAAATTGGATAATTTGGCGTTCTTTGGAATCGATCAACGTCAACAGTTGATGGTTACTGTCTTCGCCGCCATAACGCCAATTCTGTCAAACAGGGGGAAAAAACGGCCGCGATTTACAGCTGAGGAGAAACCCGTGAAACCGTAAACTCCACAAACAGCTGCTTTGAGCTATCCTAGCCTAATGAGTGTGTGGAATGCCAGAAATGTCAACAGCTGCTTTCTAATCGACCATTAATTAGAGAGGTTTAAAAAAAAAACGCGAGGTCAATGTCCTCCCATCAGCATCTGGCAATCTATAGCGTCGTAACAAACTGCTATCCCATTGAGTCTCATCAAGTTCTGCCCACGTTTTCACCATCCATGTGGCAATGTTGTTATTTTCGTCTTGAAAACAGTAGCAAGCCTGTCATGTCCCAGATAGCACTCTGAAGTTCCAGAAAGGTAGAACGAGGAGGAAAAGATACTGTGCTGTGCACTTACAATTCGATGGTGAAATCAGATAAACCAAGCTTTTGTTATGGACATTAAAAAAAAGCTCAGGGCTGTTCATAAAGTATATCTCTGATAAACACAATACCTCAGTATTTGTCAAAAATTCTTACCACATTAGGTAACTTCAAATAGGAAGCTTGCAACTTTAATGTCGATAAAATGTCATAGGCATTGTATAGCATCCCTATGACATTTTCAGACTCCTGACAGGTAGATGACCTGTTTGTACCTGTACAAGAATATGACGAATTGCACAATTCCGAAAACATGACCAAAGCAAGGGTGGACACAGGAATCTTTAGAAAAGGTCTCAATTGCTATTTTATGGCATTTTTGGACTTAATTGATGAAACATAATTTGGTGAAAATATTTCTCACCTTCTATATTCTAAACTGGGAAAACTGCCAACTGAATTTTAAAGTATAGATTGCTGTTCGTGCACGGACAAAAGATTGGTCTAATGGGGTTTGAATTCTCATAAAGCCAATTATCTCAACAATGACATTCCCAGTGACTAATCGTTTCAGTTTTACTCTTTACCTTATCACGCCATACAAGGTGCGATTACAAGCATTCAACAGGTAGAAAGCGTGTCCTATCAGTAGCAACTTAACTGATACCCAGGTGTTGCTATGTGGAATTTCGACCAGAATCTGACACGCTCCATGTCTATTAGATGAACGAATTTCAACGAAACCAACAGCAGTAACAAACTACCAAGATCATGGCATGACATAACAAGACAATATGAATCGGCATCATATCACCCTCCATATCACAACTTCAGGAACACAATCTGAACTAGGATCAAAACAACATCCAGCGTCTGTTGACATTCCTCCACGTTTGACATGGCGTAGTTCCAAACGTCCATAATGGTGAAACAAACCACCTAATAATGCTTGCATCTCTGCCCCAGTTGCCATGGTTACCTGAATAAGAGTTTATCTTAATTGCAAAAGCATGCCCGTGTTTCACCATTTCCAGCTGCGCATGACTGATTTACGAGCAGTTAAGTGGTGGTAATAGCGTTGCTAAGCTGCTCTGCACCACAAAGATAGTTCTACAGCATAGCGCCTGATTACAGTGATGAAGGAATAAATGTTCGCCCTTGTCCCACAGGTGGGGTTTGGAGGGTGTTCGTAAAGTACACGAAAGGCCAACGCAAAAGTGCGCATTCCCGATAAGAAATGTTTATATTAAAGTGCACCCATGTTGAGTTGGTGAAGTCGGCAGCCATTTTGGAGCGTCTTTCTTTACCCAATGGTCTCAGAAAAAAGAATGCTCGCGTGGAAAACGAGTCATCGCATATTCCACCATCTTGCAGAACCAGGGTACAAAATGAGACAAATCCGTTCATTTGGCCCTGGCAATTCCCAGAAGATTTTGATTGGTGAATTCACGGCCGTTCCTATTTTCGGCCCGGTTTTTGTAGGATGGTGCGTGCCAAAATCCAGTCACCGGCTTCGAGAGAGAATTAGCATCCCAACTCACCGAATAATTTGACACAGATTTCATATACCCATTACCGCTGTCTAAACGTCAATTTGAATTATATTTCTCATTTTTTAGCAATGCTAATAACGAATGACACGACATTGGGAAATTTTATTTTAGAAACGACCGTGTTTCGCCATTTGGGACCTTCTACATCCGCTCCTGTGAACTAGCACTGCATGGTGGTGCAAGGGCCTTTTGTAAGCATGTGATGTCAACCGATCTTGCGCCACCAGGTGGTGCTGAACTTAAATAAGGCTAATTGCATATATGCAGCGCGTTTCCGAGGTTATTGCTAACCAGGAATGCCAGCAATAGCATCGACAACAACGGATGAGACATGCGATAGCGTAAGCATCTTAAGCTAAACTGTAGAATTATCCTTGGCTCATTCCTCAAATTCCACCAGTAAACAGCCGCCCACGTATTTCCCTACTTTCGAAGAAAAAAGTCACGTTAGAGACGCATCTGGTTTCGATTTGCAAGCGTTTCACGGTCAGCTTGACACCCGGTTGACCGAACTTGACCGGAAAAATAAGCAGGTGCATTTTTGGAAAATCAGATCCCAGAAAACAATGGAACCATTCTGTCTTTGTCTTGGTATACCGAAAAAATAAAGACTATTTTGACATCAGGTTGACAGGAAAACAAATTTTGCCCAGAAATGTTAGGAATTATACAATGACCAAGGCATTGATTGAGCCGAAGCACTGGAAAAACAAACACCAAAACCAAAGATGGTCAGTATGATACCTCTAGATTCTTTGGATGTTTGACATATCCCTCTCCATTGTTCCGTTGAGTGCATGCAGTGTCAAAAGCAATCAGACTATGGCTGCAGAAGCCAGTTTTGGAACATATTTGGCATGAGTAAGCTTCACGCAAATCGCGACCAAGTTGCCATAACGAGTTGACAGCTCGCTTGTCAATCAATAAGCCATCTGGCAGTATCAACATAAGCACCAGGTTTCAAGGCCCCCGGGAGCTCATAATCTTGGCACAGATTACAATGTTCGGTATATTGGTTAAGAAGCAGTCCATCACGCCATCAAAAACTCATTTTTTTCACATCGAAAACTCATTTTTCTTTACTTTTCTTTAGGAAAAGCGACAATTACCATAAGCTTATCATTGCTATCGAGCCACGTGGACCAACAAAGGCGAACTAAAGGTTACCACTATGGCATTGGCTGATAATTTGTGCAGTTTGTTATCAGCGCTATCAGGAAGGATGTTAGACATTGATAAGTAAAATTCATCAGGTTTTGACATGTATATTTCCTCTTGCCTTTCTAACAAATGTGAAAGTTTCAACATCTGTAATCACTAATGTCAACAACATTCTTGCCACTGAAATACATTTGCCTTGTACATGAATATTCCTAAGCTATACTTTAATTCTACCAAGAATACCACGATATTAAATTTGGTTGAAACATTGTGGTGTTAGAAGTGATACCACATTCCTTCACATGACATCAACAAATAGTTGTCCAATGCCTCATTTCCCCATGATTTCCCCCATGGCACGGGGTATTTACCCATTAAACGCGTCATAACATCTTTAACACCACATACGTAACCAAGATGAGAAATCGGCATGAGGCCAGTGCCAACCCATAAACCTTGGACCCAAAATTTCATTACTGAATTTCAATAACAACTCGGGGTTCAGAAACACCAGGGCCAACGCGGCCATATATCGCTGATACAACCATTGAAAAGGCAGTAAATTTGTTTTGAAACCTGGATCCCAAAGCTACTTGTTCGAGACAAGATATACGAGCCAACGCATATCGGCTCGTACAGAAACCCTATTATTTCATCAGTTTCAAGAACATTTCCAGAATTACTCCCTGAGGAATTTGAAAATGGGACGCCAACAACAACCGCGGTTTCAAAACCGTTTCGAAGGCCTTTGACGCGCCTCACTGACATTTTGTTTGTCTGAATGTGGCATCTGCTAAAAAATGTTGCCCCACTTTGAGAAATTTTCTGAAAAATCTTAATACCATATTAGAAACACAAGGAGAAACAAGGAAAAAACTTTAAAAAACCCATTAAAGGTCAAACTACTTTCGATGAGTTGGTTATAAATAGCATCTTAGCAAGGTTGAGGATTGAGGAGAAACATTCGTTAAACGGGGAAAATGTTCAGAATTCTTGAGAAATGTTGGTGAATTAAGTATGTAGAATTCAGGAAGACTGGGAGAAAATTCTGTGAAATGATGGAGGAACCAAACTGGGAATTGAGTGAAAGTATTCCAGATACCATGGTATAATGTGATTAAGTCCAGGGACATCACCGGTCAATGTTCTCTGGTGTTTTGGAGAAGTACCAAAGAAATCTGGAAAATGTTTACCTTTATCTAAACTTGTAAGGTTCATGCAGATCAACCTGTCATTGAAAACTTGAACGATGGAGAGATAACAGTCGGTACCCTTGACAGTTTCAGAAATTCAGACACCTGGAAGCTCACCATCGTCCTCGAAGGGTTCGTTCCCACGAGGTTGAATCCTAACTTCAGATAATGTGGACTGACCTTTATCAAGAGGAATATCATATAGTGCAGAAGAACTGCAAGAGGTCCTTGACGCTGACCCAAAGAAAACAATACTCCTGAATGCCACGCATCACGGTCATTATATTCCAATAAAAAACAATATCTAACAACCAGAAGGCCTCCTCTCCCCAGTGCCATACTACATTCTAAGGTCAGAAGATTAAGAATCTTCAATCACACTTAACCCAAATCCTACCAAATTTCGTTTTTTAACCAACTCGCCCTTGTACTTATTAAATGACCACTGCCTTATCGTATAGTAAATTAAATACAATTAAGGGATGCCAAGACGACTTTCATAGGATCTAAGTGATAATGGACTGGTTGCAGGGTTCAAAATCACACTGGAAAATTTTTAGAAGGACCAATTCCAATGTATTTGTATGTATAAAATTTACGTAAAGGAAAAATTCCCACAAAATTTTCGTAAAATAAAGCACAGCCCACACTAAAAAAACTTATAATAAATTTCAATGTTAAAAATAAATGAAAAATGTTTCAATAACATTTGGTTAAAAAATATCGTTATTGGGATGATCTTTTCAAGTGGTCATCAAAACTTCAAATAGGCAGCTGATAACGTTACAACTCATTCACACCAGGCCGTATCAGCGGTTTTGCCGCACGAGGTATTTTTTCAGCGGCGCATGCTTTTCTATCTGCACGTTCACACGAACGTCTACGGGATCGTGTGAACGTGCAGATAGAATTAGCGTGGCTAGAATATCCTACCACACCTACATCATGCCAGCAGTCTATTAGGTTTTTCAGTTATATATTTAAGGGTAAATTTAGTAGATTTAGAGCCTACCTTTCTAAGGGGAATCCCCGTCAGTTACGGAAGTTTTTCAGATCGAACCGCGTTCGAAGGTAGTCCAAGAACGTTTCCTTACCACTGGCACAAAAGTATCTCATTAAAAAATCCCCAGTGATGACATCACTACTATGAATTACATCATCGCATCACCGCGTGCATCCCATCGTATACCGAGAAATTGCGTAATCCGCGCGTTTTACTATAAGATTCTCTAGAAATATTTCCACGATTCTGGTTAAAAATTCCGAGAGCTTCGTGGTGGCACGCGAACGACAAAGGGTGAGATCGCGTACTGGGTAGAAAGAATTGCACGCAAACTGGTGCCAAGCCAGAGAAGCGGTTGGAAGTGCCCAACTCCAAAATTAGAAAAAAAGGGGTACGGCACAACGGCGCATGTGGTGGCCGCCCAGAATATAAAAAAAAAATTAAAAAAAATGAATGCAAGAAAAACTCAAGATCCTGGTTCGAAATCAGGAAATTCTCCAGGGCAACCGTAAAGGAAACGTGGATTTCGGATGTGCGATCACGATGCAGGAAACGCCAAATACAGTGTGACGGTAAAGGGCTACCCTAAAAACGTGTACAATATTCACACAACATGCAGTGTCGTCATTGGCGATACAGCGTGTATAGAAAGGATTATTTTTTTTTATTTTAGATTTATTTTTCGTTCATTTTGTAGCTGTCAATTCATCAAACTGGTCAGGCGCTGTACTAAGAAAAGCACCTCTAAAGTCTAGACCACCAGTTAAGAACTTCCAAATCATCGGTCATCATTTTTGCACATTTACAAAATTTGCAGAAAGATCCACTGCTACATTTACAAGTATTCCACTTAGGTTAAACCCGAGATAAGCAATAGACCTTATGCAGAATTAATATTTTTTGTACTCAGAACCCTCTGGTGGCGTATGTGCTTATAAGTGTTGCATTGCTTTCAAATATGGCCCTTTGTTTTTGTACCCATCTTCAATGATTTGTCACTGTTGCACGTTACGATTCAAGTACAAAAATGTAGCCATGTTGCACATCCACATCACCAGGGGTTGATGAGCCGGAATTAGGCTAATTCAATAAATTTAGTGCGGAGACAAACATCTGTCACGAACAAGGTCGAGATACATAAAGATGAGCATCATGCGTATTGTCGCATTATTCCGTCCATGATGGAATTTGCATAAGGTCCATTGCATATGGTAAAATTCTAGACAGGGACCACGGTTAAGCAAGAAGGGGCTTCCACAGCAGCCATACAATTGCAAGAAAGTAATACATAATCACGATTGAAAGACAACAGCCATATATACACTTTTTTTTTCATTTCATTTCGCGTTGAACTAGGCCACTCATCGCAATTTCCGAATGTAAAAATCTAGGCCACGCAACAGTTGCTTTCCCGGCTCCCCGTGAGCGGGTTGAAACACTCCGGAGGGAGCCAAGGGTTTCGACGGTAACAAACACTTCCCTAAATGGGCAATGAGCGTGCCATTAGCCTGTTGGTGAGACAATTTTTCGGAGTTAACAAACCAAGTCGATCTAGGCCCGGGTTAAAAATACTCCAGTGCTCGAGCACTAAGCTAAAGAAAATCAAAGAAACATTACATCCAACTAGTCTGTAGTCATTAGCATTGCTTGAATGAATCCAGGTTGGTCAAGTGGACATGTGCACATCTTGTTTTGGTTGATTTCTTTGCCATTGTCTTGTTAAACCATCAGTTACATCTTTGTTGAATGTCACAGGAAGTACATAGCCATTTCTGTTACAGCCAGTTGGGGGCTTTTAGTGGTTTTGGGTGTTAATCACTACATGACACTGGCTAGTTCCTACAAGCACATCTTATAACAAATCAACCTTGTCGAAAAGCAAGAAGTTATCCGAAATGAGAAATGCATTTTCAAAAAACGTCCATTGATAAACTTCTGGTTGTTCTGGAAATACAGGAAAACCTACTGGCTCGTCTGGAAACGATCTTAGAATGTCAGAAGGAATAATATTTAAAACGTTGACGGAAAAGAATTGCTTGTAAAGGATGTCCAAAATCTATATTCACAACTTAACCATTTTGCACATTTTAATGTGATTTCATTGTGATCGCCCCGAAAATGAAATTAAAAACAAACGATTCCTCCAAAATCTGTCAAAACTTGGTAAAACTTCATGAACTTCCCTTTGATTGGCATGACACATTTTGGGCGCCTTGTATTAAGAAGTCAGTTTTGTGATTTACATACCAAGTGGTCTAGTAAATACACGGAACATTCATAGTCTGCCAAAAAAAACTTCCTTCATACTTTGATCCCTATCATGTTTACAAACAAAGGATTACCAATTGCACAGAGTAATTTGATTCGTATTTTTAACTCGTAGGCGTGAGTCACAGGTTGTATTTACTAACAACTACATTGCACATCAGCCCATCTGCTGTGACGTCAATGCTTGGTCATCAACTAAACTACATGTTTGAAATAGCCAAAGTGTTTGGATTGGACTTCAGCAACAACATCATTTAACAGGCAGCTCAACTGAACGAGATTCTGATTGAGTAGCCGATTTCCCCAAAAGAAATTTTAGTTGTGCAGAGTGCATCATAGATGGCGCTGTGATTTGAAATGGTCACCTCCAGTCACCCCATAGTACAGATTTATTTTTCACTTCATAACAAACCATTCACAGCTTTCCCATTCAATCAAGCGTTTAAAACAAAATTCATAACACTGATTGCAAGCCTTAGTTGTGTCTATCAAAAATTCAAAAATTCAAAAATTCAAAAATCCAAAAATTCAAGATGGCGAATTCAACATACATGGACATGGTCAGTCCAAGAAAGGTCACCTGACCGTTCACGCCACTCGACCAATCCAGGTGCGATTCAAGGTTACCCACAGTGCCACGCGTTCGGAATGCAAAATCATGGAGCTCGTGACATGCCCAGGATATTGTATCCGAGCCTCACGAATTGTGTGGATAGGCCAACTCTCGCAATACTTTTCAAGGCTGGCGATTACTCAACGCGGGCACGCAGCTTGCGTAGAAAGCGAGTGTGTTAAATCAGCTGGTGTGAAGGAATTTCTCGCCCTCACGCATTCGGCAATCTAGAATGTTTGGCTGTCAGTGCCACCCAAACAAGAAGTAGCATAAGAACGGTTCCATTTACAAGTTCATCGTGACAGGGAAATGTCAATGCATCGTTAGTCACGTGTCTCGAAATCAAGAACTAGGTCTTCCCGTGACATCCTGGAAATCTCGGTCCGGCCAGCGAACAGACTAATCACTATATGGCATTGATTTCGTGTTTTTTTTCTCTTCTCTAATTGGGTTTTGTTTTTGTTTTCCTTCCTTAATCAGAATAAAGGTTGAGAAACTTCAATCAGTATTGACTAATATATTTTGAAATAGAAAACTGAACTTTCTTTCGATTTTACTTTGAATAAACCTTTTTTTTATTTAGAAAACTACCATTTTCTTATAAGATGAAATCATATGAAACAATTTCAATTTGGAATGTTTTTCCTACGAAATAGTTATTGAAAACAAGCTAAATATACCAAAACATATTTCAAAATTCCCCAAATTTTCCTATACCTATTTTCCTATATAGAACGTCTTCGACACGCACAGCTATTTGGAAAAAGCCCTAGTATGTAGTTGGGATAAACTAGTTCCGAAACCACAGAACAATTTGCACAACTGCAACAAAACCCGAATCGTTGTTGATATAAAAAAACAAGTTTCGTATCACTTGATTGTTTCACTTTGCATATTTGTCGATGGAAGCAATTCTATTAATTAGTTATCAAATTTACACCGATCTAATTACACTTTTGACCCTGAACATTGCTATCCAAATTTCGTGGGCAAGTCTGAACACGCCTATATCATGCGCGCGCGCCACCTTGCGGCGCGTAAAACCAAATCTCTACCAAGTTACCCATATTTGGTATATTTGGTTATCAGAATCGGACTACGGACAAGTCACTAGATGGCACTGCAGAGAGTCCGACCTTCCCATATCGAAATTGGAACAAGAAAACAATGTTCCATCCATATTTTATCCGCAGAACAATGGCTTATCATTTTTTTCCTGTAAAGTAACCAAGCAGTCTACAGCCACTTCATGTTAGTGTCACGTGTCCCGATGAACTTTGAATACTAAAACTAGTAAGCCAAGTAGCGATATCTTTACGTCGTCGCACTTTGCTCGTGTTTTGTTTTACAAGTTTGTAGTTTTAAAAAAAGGGTCGCATCATGTGAAAAACAGGCCGAAATTCAAAAGAAAAATTGGCAAATTTTTCAGTCACTATCATCTTGTTTTCGTTCAAATTACTCTTAAACATTTAGGAACTTGTTTATTTGATGGTTTCATCCCCTGAAGTGCACAGGATCGAATCCCATTACAAGTTTTTTTACATCCTAAGGACAAATTTTTGAATAGAAAGCTCGAGTTTTCAGCAGTGTGGCCGCCAAAGATTAGAGAAAGTTCGATTTTCACAGACAGTTTTTTAGACTGCGATTGCGGCGCTTCAGCCAGAATCTTTTTGAAAGTCGATGATGACAATTTTTGGAACCTTGAACCGTTAGCAGATTAAGATGCGGGTCTAGGGCGTCATTTGGTCATTTAAAAAAAACTGCACCCCTTTGGCGTCCTCAGAAAAATAAACCAACACTAATTTTGTCGTTTTCGAGGTTAGCCCACGAGCAATGACACTACGTGACACCCACGTGACCCAGTGAAGGGCAATTACCAAATTATCTTGCGAGTTCCAATGCTAAGTTAGTAATATGGTGAAAGTTGTATTTTCTGTCAAATTTCAAATATTCCCTTGTAAAAAAAAAAGTTCACTCAAATGATTTGTGCTTTTGATCTCATCAAAAAACCTTTTAAGTCACTGACCAAAAATACAGGAACTGTAGTCACAATACGGGAATTACATGGCATTTTCATGCAGACTTTCGTCGCATTCCTAAAGCCCAAGACATAATACAATAAAACTGAAAAATTCACCACCCTTTTGCTCCAGAATGGTCGCATTTTCCCCCTTTTCCCATTTTTGCTATTTCTGCGTTCCACTTGGAGAGGCAAAAAAAACAAAAAACAATTTTTCCATCAGCTGAAACTGAAACAACCTGAAATACGGGTTTCCCGCAGTGTCGCGAAAAGGTGATGGTTGGAAAAATGTATGCTAACCACTTTGGAAACCCAGCAACCTCTTCGAACCCTCCAAAAATAACAACGAAAGCATGTACTTCACTTTGACGTCCATGTTTTCTTGTTGTTTGTTTGTTTTTGACGGAGTTTTCCATCTATTACGGTTGGAATTTTCCCACAACCCGGAATGCATGTTTATGCAAGCTATGACGAAACTTGTTCAATTCGCAAAAAAAACTCGTAAGAAACAAAGTTAACAATTTGTTTGCAAGCAATGGACACTTTCACCCTAAAATAATTTCGACATACTCAAAGCAACATTGAAGCCCACCTACTACATTTCATGATTTTTGTAGGTTTCCAGTCGTTATGATCCATACTTAAAAATGTACTTAATTCAATCATGTCAAAGTATGACAGAATTAAAATCATGCGCGTGCCGAAATCAGCGTTTCCGGCTAAAGCTACTAACCTCTTGCATGAAGAGCCCTATTGATTCACGAAGTTACAATAGTATACGTGCTTATTTTAAAATGTGCGTTTGGCGTTTTAAAAAGGGGTAATATTTAGGGGAGTATAGTTACCTCTGGAGCTGGAGTTTCTGGTGTTTCCAGAGTTTTCGGAGTTTCTGGAGTTTCTAGAATTTCTGGTGTGTCTAGAGTTTCTAGAGTTTCAGATGTTTCTAGATTTTCTGGAGTTTCTGGCATTTTGAAGACATGATCAAGACGAATTAAAAGACTATCTGATTTGTGATGGTCGAGGCAAGTGGTCTTATACTACCAGGGAACCATCACCTGACAGTAATTGACCAACAGACCAAAGTCTTTGTGGTTAATTACTGCGGAATTATAACATTCTAAATTCAAAAAGAATACAAAAGAAGGGGATATTGCTCCCTAAATTGGGCGCTAATTGTTCAGCTTGGAATTTGCATGCCGTTTCGTCTTAGGGCTTAAAGATGGATCTGAAAGTGACCGTGCATGTGAAGTGCGGGTTAGACGAGGATTAAGAATGCCGCATGTCTTAATACAACAATTTTAATATTTCTTGTAGCATTTCTTTAGTTATTAGGGGCCTATTACGAGGATTATATACGATACATAACGGAATTTGCGCGTTCAGCCCCTAACCCACATTTTTGCACAGGCACCTGTTGTGTTTATTACGCCACGTTTTTTCAGGAAGTCGTATATCACTCTCATCAAAAAAATCTTATCTCTACCAGTTCAATCTCAGTCATCCAATACTCTCCACAAACAGCACCAATTTGCATCACGCTGTCCTTCCGAATTTAACAGTAGCATGCAGTAACTGACGTGCTGCTGGTTGCGCCATCAAGGATTAAATCTTCTGTTTTATAGGTGTTGTAATGAAGAGTGTGACATCACCAGCAGTCCCCAGACCTTGGCCTGATGCCTCTAATTTCGCTAGGCAATTAATTCACGAGTGCACGTGTACCTGTGACAAACAGCTGATCAGGTTTCGTGGCTCCCCCAGGACCGTTCCAATCACCCAGACCTAGCGTCTCAGATCTGGAGACCATCATACATTCCAACAGGACGATTTTAAACTTGCAAAAAATGCATTACATAACAGAAGCCCCACCCTACCATCATAAGCTGGCAGTCGTTTGTATGCCTTCCGAATTGGTTGCGGGTGCCAAGTTACGTCGGTCAGCGCCCGCTTCCTACCTACGTGTGTTTTGCCCGCGGGGAACCGTTCTCCGGAGATTATTAAGGTTAATTAGTCGTCCCAAATCCACGAACGATCGGGGTTACCAGCCGAAGATCGTCCGTAATGGCTGAAGGAAAAAAAAAAAAGGGGTAGCTTCCTACCTGAGTTTCAATGCTGGTTCCACGCTTGTTTCCGAGCTACAGCTCAAATGTGGGGGGTGATCCTAGAGTGGATTCGGGTGGAAAGCTGACAAAGGAGCGACTTTTATGAGGGTAAAAATGCGGGGGGACACGGTTTTATAGACGCGGTAGGTTATATCACAACGGGCTTTCCCGAGGTACAGCTGTTGAATAGCCGAGATCAACGATTACAGCCTATAGTAATAGCGGAGGCTAGGCCACGTGACCGGTGACGAGCCGCCCGAAATAGTCCACTGCGGGACAGGGAGGGAAGGAAGGAATTACGTACAATTACGCTAGCAATGCTTTTTAAAAATAAACATTGTGGATTGTAAATTTTGATGGTAAAAATTGATAGATTTGTTATGAAAATTTGTAATGAATATCTCCCACTATCAATTACCAAATTCAGTGGTGAACTGGCCAGGGTGTAAGCTTGCCCAATGGCAAATGGGTTCCTGATGAATTTGGGCCCCTCTTCAACATTTGACAAAGATTTAATGGCCTTTTAGTGGTTTAAAAAAAAAAGCTTGTTTTAAAAAAAAAAATGTCATTGGCACCTGGTCACTATCAGGACCTCTGGAAACCTATACAGTGGAACCTCGCATAACGAGCATAATTGGTTCCGGAGTCTTGCTCGTTATGCGAAACACTCGTTAAGCGA
>JAUJYV010001493.1:0-17323 GCA_033995625.1 Ophyiulus pilosus
CTTGACAATTTGGCCCTAATAAATGGCTGCCCAGATTAACCGGTGTCCAGATAAAGCGGAATCCACTGTATATACTAATTTACTTGCTGTAAAAGAAGCCAACGTCGCGGTTAATTCAACCCTTCTTCTACAAATTCTACAATGTGTAACAACTGATTTAAAGCCTTTGAAATTGTATCTTTCGACGTTGTTGGCCCTCCTTGAGCTGTCATGGGCCATTGCCATTGTTTCAACTTTCTCGCTTTTAATTGAACCTGAAGTTCATTCGAAAAACAAACTATTTTGGGATTGCCAAGATGCGTATATATAGCAACTGACGGACGGAATGTTGCTTCACCTGGGCGGTGGCAAACCGTGAAAACTAAAAAAAACACATCCGAGATGGGGCGCTGTCGACGCGGGGATGCCAGGGAACAAACAGTAGGACAAGAGATGTCGTGTTTGAAAGTACATGTCGACAGTCACTGACTGAACGACAAAGCTAGAATTCTAACAAATAAAATTCATTATGATATATCCGACTCTATAGTAAAATTAGTCTAAAAACTTCTGTTTTATAGTTCTACTTTGAAAAGCTGGACACCCTGTATTATCAACCAACACTCAACAATCCATCCTAATCCATCAGATCTAGTGATTGATTGACGAGTGACTTTTGTTTTGGGAATGCAAATAGATAGTTGGCTGCTTTTACTCAACTCTTCCATCAGTCATTGTCAAATAACAACAGAAATTGGCGCAATACACTGATTGGGACAACATTCAACACGTATACCACAGACAGTGGAGGACTGGCCAAGGTGTCAGCATGTCCAATGGCAAGTGGGTCCCTTTAAACATATTAAGCCATATTAAGCCCCATATAGGTATATCCATATACAACTTTTTAACCAGGGCAATGTGTTAAAAATGATGAATTATGTAAAAATCGTATGTCTGGTTGTTGTTGTTGTTGTTCTTTTCGAAAATTGCATTTATTTCTTATAAAAATTAAATGATATCTGAGTAAATATCTCAGTACATGGGTATACATGAAAATTTTGTTCAATATAAAATTTAATTCAATATACACTGTACAGAATATGCTATATTAATCCTTTGAGAAATAATCTAAATTCATGTATTATTCCAGAAATTGATCTAAAGCATCTTATTTATGGTCATGATGTCTAATTGTTCCACCTGGGTGGTCTTGTAATTATGGGTGAGTCTCATCTCCAGGCACCCAATATTTTTAGACCCAGTCTGCTACTGACTACAGATACCACATTCCACGTAGCATGATGGACATGTGTGATGGACAACGATAACAAGATGTAGAGGCGACGTTTATCAAAACCGACCCAGAACAAAATTTCATTTTAAGACATGTCATTATTGAGAAATCATGATTTTCATCAAGACTTGTCATCACAGAGTTCACGAACTCTGCATTGAACATCCTCCAGGTTTGAAAAACATTAGAAACATTCATAAATATGCACAGAAAGTTGGGTGCTCCAATCCGCTCGAATTACAAAAGCAACAGCGCCACCATGCGTGCAGCCGTATAAGGTGTTTCTCCACCCCAAAGATCCCTCCCTCAAAGTCCTACTTTACCCTAAAATTTTAGGAGAGTGCATCATCGTCCTCCCACACACATCTCGTCATTCGTCAGTGTGAATTTTTTTTTTTTTGGAGGGGGGAGAGGGAGGAAGGAAGGATGGAAGAGGGGGAAAGATGGCTAGAAGAAGGCATAAACAGATGCCAAACAGAACGATTCCCAAATTCCGCCTCCGCAAAATTACCTTCTTAAGTAACGAGATTGAATTTCACTACGTGCTGCTGAGGGGTGTGGAAAAATACGGCACAGAGGGCGCTGTCGATGCGTTTTAAATTTACAAAAAAAAAGATTATGTAATAAAGATGGGAATAAAATGAATACATGCAATGACTTAAAACTTTAAGAAACTATGGTTATAACAATATGTTGTACAAAATGTGCTACACGATGTAACTATGTTGTACAAAATGTGCTACACGATGTAACTGTTGTACAAAACGTGCTACACGATGTAGCTATGTTGTACAAAATGTGCTACACAATGTAACAATATGCTGTACAAAATGTGCTACACAATGTAACAATATGTTGTACAAAATGTGCTACACAATGTAACTATATTGTACAAAATGTGTTATACAATGTAACAATATGTTGCACAAAATGTGCTACACAATGCAACTACATTGTTCAAAATGTGCTACACGATGTAACTATATTGTACAAAATGTGCTACACAATGTAACTATGTTGTACAAAATGAGCTACACGATGTAACAATATGTACAAAATGTGTTACACAATATAACATTATGTTGTATAACGAAATATTACATTTTTTTTTAAAGAACATATGCTATCAAAACTAATTACTTTTTAGGAAAATATATTTTTCGAGGGTAGCTTACGTATCCTTGGCAGCCATCTTTGCCCCAAAACACATTACGCAGTTATTACAATGCTGCCAATGCTGCCTTCCAAATACATTATGCTGTCAAACTAAGTTTAACGATTCATAAAGTATATTTTTTACATTTGTCTTAAGCAACACGTTATAACAAAACTTATTTTTTGTTCTTGAGGAAAATATATTACGCTGCGTATCCTTGGCAACCATCTTGGCGCCAAAATACGCCATACAGTCAATACAACGCTTCCAATGCTGTCATACAACATTGAATAAAGAAATTTCTGACAAATGACAACAATTTTCAATTATACAAACAACGTTGTCTGGCAGTAACATATCTGGAGTTTCTTATTTATTTATTTTTAGTTTATTTACTTTATTATTTTGTGTTTATTTATTTTTATTTTTCGTGTGGAAAACTCTATCGTTAAGGTTACTAAATTCAAAATAAAGAAAGCATATACATTAAAAATCTGCACGATCATGTTAAGCTTATCCTTAATTTCATCCACAATTTAACGATATTTTCATATCGAATTTAAGTGTTATTTTTCAAGAACTTCCTGAATGTCTCAAGATCCACATTTTCATTTGCATACGTGTTCTTAGATACCCGAAGATGTTTTCATGGTATTCACGCCCTCGAAATTTTGCAATTTTTTTTCTCCATGAATTTCAAGTATTTCTACGGACTTTTCCCTACCTTGCCAGCAACAGCGGCACTGAGTCCGTAAGAAGGTCCAAAGTTGGCCATAGTGTCAGAACTGTCTCTTATAAGATGTCACGAAACACAGGAAGGAAGTTGATGGTAAGGAGCACCCGGGACGAATGGATGAAATGGGGCCTCGGGTTTAAAGTAAATATTACAACGGCGCTCGGCTGTCATGCAATATGCGTTCAATTATGTCAGTGGCCAAATTTAGAGAAAATATCGGTTCGGTTGTATAGGGAACAAAAAAAAATTCGGGAGTGAAGAATAGGGAGACAGGAAAGGGGGTAGGAGAGGAAAAACAGGCCAACAGAAACCATGACGTCGTTTCGAGGAACTTCAGATTAGGATACATGGGGATCCACAAAAAGTTCAGAGAAAAATAATACTTAAAAAATGTTAAAAAAAAGTCCTAATTTTTTACTTTGAAAAGTGATTGTAACAATTTAACTTTAGTGATTGTAAAATAACTGAAAAGGTGGTCAGACAACATAAAAATTCCACTGTCATACTAGGTTAGATTAGGTTAGGGTAAGTTAATTTATGCAGGGTTACTTTGTTAAGTTAGGTTAAGTTAGGCTAGTTAAATCTTGTTTAAGTTAGGTAAGGTCATGTTTGGCTTGTTCATGCTAGTTTAGGTAGTTTAAGTTATTTAATTAAGCTAGGCTTGTTTAGGTTACTTCTGGTTTGCGCATTTTTTTCTGAAATCCAATTTTGAAATGTTGAAATAATATAACATTTTAAACATTTTTTATGCACTAGAACTTATTGAACAGTTTACTCCTTTTTTTAAATAATATATTTGCCCCATTAAAAAGCATGCTAGAATATATCAAAAAGGTTTTATATTTGTTATAATTCTACATTATGTAAAACTTTAAACTACTTTAAACCCCCTTAAATTAATTTCAATTACCAGGTCCCAAGGATATTAGTTTAGAGGGGTTCTACTGTATGTGGATATACCAATATACAACTGCATGTACCATATTTATACGAAACGTACATCACATGATTCTCTAGGTCCATTTGCTAAGGTGGATGAATAATCTCATTCCGTTATAAAATTCAAAACCTCAAGATTAACTATCAATCAGACAATCAAAAGAATGTCAGATGGATTTATGACTTATTATACTGTCTGCTGTTAATATGAATATTAACAGTTGTATGGATAGTTTATACACGTGTTTCAAATGTTCACATATGTATTATCCAAGTTGTTTTAAACATTATTTTAAAAAGGATTCTTCTTATTTAACTTGACAACAATTATGGGTACTTCTTCAATCGACAAATGCATGGATTTACACGTATTTAAAAACAATTGTGTGCCTGTTCAATTTTAACACGACACTGTCCTGTAAATCAAACATGTTTGATAAAATTAAATTTTGGAAAAAAAAAACTATTACAGAACGCGAACACAAAGATCCATTAATACAATAGAACTTGTAAAGCATTAGTTGCATAACTATTAAAATATTATTTTATCCCGTGCTATTTTCAATGTACTCCATAATCATTAGTAGTATAAAAGTAGAACGTTTGTAGTAAAAAATCAGGATTGTAGCATCTACAAGGTGCTCTCAAAAACATTTAAAAATTAGTAATACATAAAAAATAAGAACTTTTTACAATACCCTCTTTTCGAGGATATTTTTAACCCTAATTATCATTAAGGAGGATCTTTAGGCCATTATGATTGGGCGATGAAACGAGGCATAAAAGTAATGGGGGTTCAAAAAACGTTTTTGTAAATGGTCCAATGCGATCTTAAGGACCCTTGAAGACAGGAGATTTTTTTTATAAAAAATTCGGGAAAGAAGACAACAAAAAACATACAAAGGAAACTCTATAGAAAATTATTGCAGCGACAAAACGTAGGAACGAAATGAATCTTGGAATGAAAGCCAAAATTTCAGGGATAGAGGCTGAAGTGTCCGGGATTGAAGTCGAAATTTCCGGGATGAGGACTGGAATTTTCGAAATGCCAGATGAAATTTTAGGGATGAGAACAGAATTCTCCGTCATGAAGACTGAAATTCCCTGAATTGAAACTGAACTTCCCGGGATGGAAGCTGAAATTCCTGGGATGACAGATGACATTTTCAGGATGAGGCCTGGGATTTTCGGGATGTGGATATCGATTTTTGGAATGAGGACTGAAATTTCCCGAATGAGGACTGAAATTTCCCGGATGACAGTTGAAATTTTCGGGATGAAACCCAGTGGAATTGAAAGTTATCCCTACCTTCGCACCCACAGCAGCACTGAGTCCATAAGAGGGTCCGTGGCTCGCCATTGTTTCACAAAAATTTTCTTGAGGGACAAAAAAGTTACTAAAAGTGAAGAAGTGTCTCGGAAGAGGAACTTGTTGCGAGTGAACGAATCCGGGCTTTTTAGACGAAATTATATAAACTTGCGTTGCAGAAGAGAGAGTTTTATTTTTGTTCCATCCAAATTTGGAGAAAAAAAAAACCAAAAATGGCGTAACCGATTTGGGAAAAAGTAGGTGGGGGGGTGGGGGGGGGGGTGGAAATGATGACGGGGGGGAATGCGCTTGCGAAATGGGTAACGATTTCGTAGGACCCATAAATCTGTTTAACGTTAACGGGATAGGGTGAAAGGCGACGAGGGAAACGGGAGCAGTTTTTTGGGGATTGCCAAAATTACTAAAACGGGGGAGGAATTAAAGGAGAAAACCCTGGGGAGAGCGGGGGCGGAATATGAAAACTTGGAAAGGGTCTAGGGGGAACCTAGTTCCCCCATTTAAGTTTTCACTTTTCCCGTTGTTTGTTTAGAAGCAAAATTGGCAGGATTTTCTGTGTTACCAGTACGCAAATTTAAGAAAAATTAAGAGAGTTATACATAATTTCGCGGTACACTGTACAAGGGGCAAAAATTGTCATATACAGTCGAATCCGCTTAATTGCACACCAGTTAATTGCACACACCGGATAAATGCACATGTTTTGCAAGCCCCATGTGCAACTTTTGTATGGAATTGTGACCGGATATTTATATAAACCGGTTAATTTCACATTTTTTGCTTGTCGGGTCGCTGTGCAATTAAGCGTGTTCGACTGTATCGGAAATTTCCCGTTACAGGCAAAAACTACCTGCATTAACTGATGTTTAACAAGGATTTCAAGTATAATTCCCCAAAGTACTAAAAAGTAGGCGCATTTAAAGACTTTCCCGATTTTCAAGGCGACTGGACAACCTGCATAGAACATACACAGAATCATCCACCATGCAATTTATATACAGTCGAACCCGCTTAATTGCATAGCGACCTGGCAAGCCGAAAATGTGCAATTAACCGGTTTATGTAAATATCCGGTGCACACGGGGCTTGCAAAATTCGGGTTCGACTATATTTGTAAAAAATCAAAATTCATTTAATAATAAATAAATAAATGTAAAACCATAAAATCTGTCTATTTATTTTTCAATAAACGTGTATATAGTCTTAGGTGCATACTGACATTAGTATTACACTCATGGAAATATACAAATTTTACAGTTAAATCATTTCTGAAAATTCCTGATTTTCTACTGTACAAAAAGTGGATTTTGTACACTTGAACCAACAAGCTGCTTCATTATACTATATATAACATTTTACCCTATAGGTCTCGACCCTCCTTCCACATGTCATTACCCCTCTAGTGATTTATGGTTAACCCTTAACACAAATATTCTGCAGTAAATGCGGAAATATCTGAAAAATTTCTCAAGTAGAATCGTGTCTAGAACCCTCCCAAAACTGTGTCTATCTCAGAATTTCTTCAAGGAGCCACGAAATGTATACAATACATATCCTACCGAAATTTAGCACCCCCTAGTGGTGTATGAGCCTTTAGTAATGGCCTCATTTTAATACTCCAAAAGGGATCTATACGGAAATCCAACGGCGCCACCAGAGGGTGCTGAACCGAAATAAGGGCATAGTGGTCGATTAAGGTTTCTAAAATCCGATTAAATGGGGAATTCATTAGTGGAGCAGCGCCAAAATGGCGTGGGTGAAACGAAACCGAAACGTTAGCTAAATACACGTGTACACGACACGGTGTAAATATGTAAAAACGTACGTTCCAAGTGGGTGTAACACCACTTGAGAAGCAACATGGCCGACGGAATGTTCTGGAGAAAATCCAATCCCAACAGCGCTGACGCGTTGTCTTTATTTATTATTTCAGAGTCCTCGTCACCTTCCTGCATTTAGAAACAATTTCTAAAACCGTCCATTGTATGGAGGTACGTGGGTCTTAGTTGGACAAAATTAGGATCCAAAGCATCGAAACAGCGAAAGTTTTTATATAAGCTAAAAAAAGTCAATGGAAAAAGCCCAGTTTAACTTTTAATGGATAGTTTTACAGTTTTAAAATGGACAAATTAACTTTATTCTAGTCCTGCACCCCCTGGTGGCGTACGAGCATTTAAAACAATTGTTTCCCTCCAAAAATCCCTGCTTTTGGAGTAAAGGGAAGCGGCCATGTTGGAAATCAATATTGGGAAATCAGTCTTTTTCCAGTTCAGCACTCCCTGGTGGCGTATGAGCATTTGGAATAGATCTTCTCTCCAAAGATGCACGCTTTTAGAATAAAGAGACGCGGCCATGTTGGAAATCAATGTGACGAAATCAGCATTATTCCAGTTCAGCACCCCCTGGTGGCGTATGAGCATTTAAAACATCTTTCCCCGCCAAAAATGCACGCTTAATACATCTTCCCGCCAAAAAAGTACGTTTTTGGAATAAAGGGAGGCGGCCATGTTGGAAATCAAAATCTAGAAATTTTAAGAATATGCACATACATAGAGAGGAATCAAAGCGTCTTGGCATTTCAAACTTGATTTTTTTTCACCAACTATTTAGGCACTTAGGTACCAGATGGCGCTGCATGTAGCAGATTGGGGGAATCAAGTTTCGTCGAAATACTGCATTATTGAATTACCGTGTCTCGCAAAACTGGTTTTCGACATTTATAAATTTCGAAATAAAGCATCTAATTCATGCTTCTTATCCCTCTCACCAGTACAAGCCAAACATAAAATAAAACTTACAGAAAATAGTAATGACACAAACTAATAAAAAATAACAAGAAAATGACAAAAGTCCAGGGCTTTTTTGCTTGGTTTGGAAATTTAGAAACTGTCTAATGGCAACTTTGCAAGTGACAACTATCTTTTGTTAACTATTATCTGGCACCTGCATTATAAAAAATATATTTTCACCATTGTATTATATTCATGTTGATTATAGTGTTTAAAGTTCAGCTGTTTTGTCTACTGGTACTTAATAAGATAAAGAAATAATAGAATAAGAACTATAATGAAAAATTCATAAACTAAATGTGTCATACAAGTAATAGACTATACTAACAGACTTATTGCAACACATTTTTGAGAATTGTTTTGTGTAAACTGACACGTCTACTGGTAAAGAGATAACTCCAAAAGGATCCGTTTTTAGATCCTTTTTTTTAAGGTCAGTGAAATTAAGCACCAAATATTAGGGGGAGGAGAAAGCTGGGATAAAATATACACCGTGTGGACAGGGGTAGGGAAAGGGAATCAATTTATGAAGGAATTTCGGGGGCGTTCTTTTTGAATGTCCCATAATATGTTATTTTTTGGGGGGTCATTAAAAAGGGCGTCCTCAAGAGGGGTGGGGGGTGGACATACGTGTGGACACCATGCGGATTAGAGGGGAGGGACAAGGAAGATATTATGGATTTCCACTTATGATGTTAGTTTTTAGTTTTGGATTTTTCAATTTAATTGAGTTTGAAAGGTTAGTGAAAGGAAGACACGAGAAGAAATGTGTGTCCAATCCCAAATGTACTTAAATCTTTAAACCATCGGGAAAGTCGGGAATTATGCTTAAATTTGTGTTAAACATCAATTTTATGCTGGAACTTCCCTTCGAGGTCAGGAAATTTCCGTGGAATTGGTGGGTTTGAAAAATTGTATGCTGGGCCTTTGTTTGTTCCAAGACATTTTCTGGACACCCTACTTTAAGAAAAATTAAGGACGTCTATGAGAAGGAAGGGGCTGGGATAAAATGGACACCGTGTGGACAGGGGTAGGGGATCAATTTATGAAGGAGTTTCGGGAAGTCCTTTTTGAATGGTCCCTTGCTGTTTTTGATAGTCCGGTAAAATCTATCCCTTTCAAATTTCCCGGGTCCACGCCGCCATTTTTAAATGGTTGAAAGCCCGGACACGACATGTGGCGCCACCCCGTGCTGGTCATCCTCCCAATCTCGTATCTAGGACCTACTCGTATCGTTTTCTATTTCATTTCGGTTGCCAAGATGGTGTTGGGTGTCACGTTGCGTACACTTGTACGCTGTCCGTTTTTTACCAAAACGTCTCCCCTTTTGAGAGGAAACTCCAAATATCTGACCGCACCGAAATGGAAGAGATTCAGCTTGACGGCCGCCTCAACCAAGGCAGAAAAAGACACGTAAGTGAACCCTCGTTTTAAATTGCTGCAGCCGGTCGGTATTAAATTCCCGGTGTTTTAAATTTTAAAATCCTTCATTGTTAAAACACCAAACTCCAAGTGTCAATGCTCGACTGTGGTGATGCTGGGGCCCCATGCCTGTTGCCTTATGTCCCATCCAGTCCCCAGTCCCACCATGCGCACATTCTTCATAAGACCAAGTTCATGTACACATATCCGTTTCTTATTCCGTCCGTTCCGTCACCGTTAAAACTAATGGCACTACGACGGTCGTGTGTAAATATGCGGTAACGTATCGGAACGGAAACGGAACGGACGAGTGTAAATATGCGGTAACGTATCGGAACGGACGAGTGTAAATGTGAGGTGAAGGATCTCGAGGTATGTCGCATAAGTTTGTTGGAACTTGGAAGTTCAGAAAATTACCAGATAATTGTAAATAAGAGCACATTTGAAGCACATTTTGACTATTCAATGTGTCACTCGAAAGTTTAGGGCCATTTGGTGTGCCATACAGTTTTGTATGGCACACCAAATGGTGGTTTGTGTGAAAAAGTTTAAATATATACAGAATATTCTTATTTGTTAACAATTTCAAATTTGCTAGTAAAAGTTTAAAATTTATTATTTATATTTATTATTTATTATTTATATTATTTATATAAAAAAAGTTAAAATTTATTTAAAAAAATAAATAATAAACATAACAATATGTATGGGAAAACTTCATGAAGAAAAGGATGCACCTTGTACATGTAGATTAGCCGTGTTTTTTATGGGAAAGTCGAAAATGCCCCGTCTATATATTATTTTGTAAATAGAAAACATTATAGAAATGGTTATCGACTCGTCATAAAGTACTATACCGTTTTATTCCAAACTTGATTTTTCTTTATTTCATTCTTTATTTCTTTATTCGTTCTTTATTTCATTGAGAAAATTATAGACAACCTCTCCTTCAAAAACTTACGGTGTGCCATGACAACTTTAGCCCCTTGTTCGGTGTGCTGCGCTAATTTTAGGTCTATAGGCTAGTGTGCCGGGAGCAGAAACGTTAACCGAGCTAAATCCGACCATTTTGAGAGTTTATCTCCCCATTAAGTTAAATTACAACAACGATAAAATACTGTACGAAACGTCTCAACTCGAGTTTTTCTGGCTGATTAATTGTCCGAGCAATAATCATCGTTTTTATGACCTTGAGGAATAGGCCGGCCAGCACCAAACATATTTTCTCGTTTTGATTCCCTGGTGTAAGAAGCGCCGGACTTTCATCCCTGAGGCAATATCCGAGAAAAGTAGTTTTCTAAACTTAGTTACACCGTAAACAATGTTGTCAGGTAAACAGCTGCTTGGTCGTAAACATGATGACCGCTTGACGGACACATCCTTTTTTTTTTTTTGTTTCTAGGGTCAGTATCACCTTCGTGGCGAAGGATGGTCAGTCGTACAGGGTCCAAGGAAAAGAAGGAGACTCTCTGTTGGACGTACATAACGACAACGGACTGGATTTCCCAGGATATGGTCAGAAAAACCCTCGATTGCACACGTTAATTTACCTATAGTTTTTTTCCTTTAATGTTTTTAACTACAACTGCATCTAAGACGAAGAACGATAAGATGTGGGAAATAAAATACCCGTAGCAATGTAGAAAAAAATCTCTCCTTCAAAAACTATAATGATGTGCTGGGACAATTTTAGGCTTTGTTCAGTGTGCCGTGAGCCGCATGCGACCATTTTTCAGACATATTCGTGACTTTGGTATTCAAAATTGTTTATATTTCGAATATAAAAAATTTCGAAGTTCGAAGCAAAGTTTTCGGCAAACTAAAAAACTCTTCGTCCGATATCTGATTTTCTGACAATTTCTTGGAATAAGTTATGCAAAAATGTGCGTAAATCACTGGTGACAGTAGGTGGGATGACAGTGGGTTGACCTCTCCGACTTGAGTGATGTGAAGGAGGGTTGCACCGTCACGATACCATGGAATAAAAATAAAAAACCCAATCTTGAAAGCTGGTTTTTCATCAAAATTCTATCTGATATCTCCTTTTCGAAGATCGTAACTCAAATGTTACAAAGGGAAAGAACGATACAATCAAAATTTTCAAAAGTGCACTGACACTGAAACGTTGGTCAAATTGTAAAAAAACTAGCTTTGCAGGACCTATGTTAGCCAAATCGGTACCTTTTAAAAAAAAATAAAAAATAACGATATAATTCTTGACAAAACTCGTTTTCGAGCATCGTAGGATGTGCAACATCGCTCATCCCATTCATTCAGATTCAAAATTAAAATAGTTTGGTGTTTTTGCTTGTTATTCAGGAAACTGCGGTGGTACGATGTCCTGTTCCACGTGCTTGGTCATTCTCTCTGAAGAGGATTACGAAAAGAGTATGACAACCGACATGGCGGCCGAAAACGACATGATAGATCTCAGCGGAAGCCTTCACATTACGTAAGACAACACCAACAATTTTCTGAATTTTCCACAAGTTTCTATTCAACTGGCTCATTTACTGATCCTCTAATTAGATGATTAAATCTAAGTATTGAGGGGTTTTGGGTAGGCTCCCTGGAAAGGATCTTTTTTACATGCAGTTCGTTTTGCATTGTTGTAGGTCAAGGCTGGGATGTCAGGTGCAGTTAAGTAAAGAGCTGGACGGTATGGTGGTCACCGTTCCAGATGTGGTGAAGGACATCAGAGAAGTGAATGCTTTGTAAACCAAGAAGCTCTACAAGCCACACTCGGGTGGTACCATCATTCTGCGGCATGGTGTGTCTGTCGTACAGTTTTCCTCATTTTCGACATTTGTCTGTTTGCGGACGAGACGCAGTACCACCCGAGTTGGCAAACGGAACATTAGCAGGTCGAGACATGGTTCGTTTGAAATGACGACCACGGCATCTTGCTTTTGTGGTGGATAAAAGCAGAACCGAAAATATGTCCAGCAGGAGGTGGCATGGACATCCACGTTTTTAGGGTTTATATATGTATACTATCAACGGGAAGAGAATTTTCATATTTTTTTAGTATGTATATATGCTACCTTGGTTGAGTAAATAAAAATATTCGTTTTTAACCACTTTAGGTCTCGTTGTGTCCAGTTTTAGATTAATGTATGAAATGCATTACCGAACCTACAAATATATTGTGCCTCGCATGGCTGTGGATATTTCATAAATTAAAAATAAATAAATTGTAACGTTTCCCCAAATTGTATGGTATTTTATAAGTTTTAAACTAAAAATGTTACATATTTGTAAAAAAAAATTACATGTATTTATTATATGGTATGGCTAATAAATGATTCTAGGGGATATGCGCACAGGATATCTACGCACATTGAAATTGTACGGAGAATCGTGAAGTTTTCTTTCAGTAATGCAGTTAACACAAATTTTGCCCTCAGTTATACCATAAAGACCAAGAAATTTTGGCATTATACCGTAATCGCAGTTTTAATTATACTGCAAACACAAATATGTTTTATCGTTTATGCCACAAATACTAAGTTATTTACCGTAAAGACTAAATTTTCTCAGACACTTATGAAATATTTTTGAGAGACCCTTCTTATAGGTTAACCTGGGAAAACTTGAAATCATTCCACGAAACCCAGTTTGAATACCACTAGTATTAATAAGGGCATGTCCTGACCTGTCTTACCAGTTAAAACATTTGCTTGGAATGCCTACAGATGGCGCTATGCGACCATTGTGACTAGTATTAAATTGTTACCCCAATCACAATAAACTATTTTTTTTTGTTAATTCACGTCTTTTCAATCTTATTTTCTTATAAGGAATTGGGACCCAATCCCCAAAGTTGGTCATTCAGAGTTAGACATCATATGTTATTAATGTCATGAGCATTAATACATGTAATAACAGAAAAAATAAAACATGTATTTTAAAAACAATTACTTGTCTTTCGCTTAAGACATTTTGGTATTTTGGTTTCTGATAAATTATGTAATTTCGGGATAAGAATGTCCCAATTTTTGTTAATAAAAACTTGTTCAGATCTGACATTCAGACTTCTGTTCCGAGAGGGCGCCACATGAACGGCATACTGTTCGTCTGAAAACTCATATGCAGCGCCATCTCTAGACAGAAAACAAAAACTATGGGAGGGGGAAAAACAAAAATGCATTTCGGATGTAATTTCGGCACTCTGTTTATAAACTTATTTTCTTTTGATCTCATCTTTGTACCCAACACGTTACGACCCCAGTTGCATATTCATAAACATCCACTGATGCATAATTTTCCCCATCAACAATGGCGGATATAACGGAGGTACGCGAAATTATGAATGCGTAATAAATAACAGTCGAATTTGGTGGCAACAAAACACTTTTTCAAAGAACAATAACGAGGGGAAAACGCGAATCTGGCCTTAAAATTTATGGATACGTGAATTTCGAGAAATTCGAAAACAATGAAAACGAAGGGGGAGATGCATAGACAAAAGGAACGTTGTTAATCCTTTCAAACACTTAAGGAATAATGACAATAGTTGAAATAAAAAAATTTAAAAAAACAGTTTTTGATTGTCTAATAATATAGTTTTTTATTTCGTGCAACAGGCGTAAAATAAAAATTAAGCAAAAATATATTAGGCCTACCTGAACCAAAATAGAGCGTCATTGCAGAACTGTCCTCGATCAGTTTGGCTAATAATCTGCCGTTGCACGTGCATGGAATTCAGTGGTTGGTTTAGCCCAGTTCTAAAAATATATCAAATAAATAAACATATAATGTTTATATAATTCGAAAATTTGAAAACATTGTTTTGTTTTAGCTTCGGCAAACGACAAAGCAAATAAATGCTTTTATCACATTTAATTTAATCCAATATTTTGAAGGCACTGGAATCCATTTAGTAATTGAGGCACACGGAACATTAAGGGGATTACGATATACAAAGTATTGAGTTTTAGTTTTTAATGTATATACCCCAAAAACAGCGAAAATTTACTCTATATATTAAGGTTAATCACAAGTGCCTTCTGAATTTCTGAAATCTGGACTCATGTATACGATAACCAAGACAGGTAATGATAGAAAGGAACCGAACATAAATACAGTAGTGGACTTGGTTGGTCTAAAAATATTCGTTGCCAAGGATACAAAGGGAGGGGATCCACCCACAACTATTATATAAGGTTACCATTTCATTTTTATTGGAAATAAATACAATAGACAGTTTTAGCACGCCAACGTCTTTAGACTTACCTTAACTTTAACGGCGGGAAGGGAAGAACCACCCATGCGCACCCAATACGTTAAGTTAGCTCAATCGGGTAGTTCAATGCGTGTCTCCTCCCTTCCTGCTATTAAAGTTAAGGTAAGTATAAAGACGCAGATATGCTAAAACTGTCTCATTCAACAAAATACATTTTTTGTGTATTTTTGTGTATTAATGGAGCCATGGATAAAATATGTTACCGTTTTATCACAAATTAAACATGCAAAAGAATTAACTAAAAAGTGTTAAGTAAATATACAGCATTTTTATAAAGAAAAGTAGGGACATTTAAGTATATTGTGTAAAATAACGTGGTTTACAAAGAGTCCCAAGCTGAAGCCACGCCCACAAGCACTCGATAATCGTCTATTTGCTCGATGTAAACATACTCGACCAATCAGAATGCAAGGGGCGGGGCGTGAGGAACAATTGAATAAGGAATGGGACGCCCACCTGCACGTGCAGGCATGGATTGCCCAACTACAAGGAGGCGAAATTGAAAGGCGCGTTACAGGGTGCGTCAAATGTTTGTCAAACACAACAAACCAAATACGGTATTGGGACCGGAAGTTGGTTTGTTGGTTGGTTAAGCGAGAAAGCCGGTTAATCCGGAGTTTATAAAAATAAATAACATAATTAGCATATTTACAAAATTAAGTCGTATACTTTTTTTTAATAATTTCTGAAAAATGTGTCCAATGACGTCGTCGATTCTTGCTGCTCGAAGTATACTTTTTTTTTTTTAATCTGCAATTTTTGTTATTAAATTTCATGCATCCGGTGGACAAAGTTCAGAGGCATGCAATTTCATCTGTTGTACCCTTCTGAAACCGAATTTGAGAAATTCTAGTAGGAATTCTACTGAACGATAACGATGTTAATAAATGAATAGCGATCGACTGCATGTTATTTTAATTAGAAAACATTGTTTGTGGGGAAAGGGGGTTGAAGGGGAAGGTTTTTAATTTTTTTTAAAATGGGTTGGGGGGGGGGGGAGGGGGGAGAGGTATACAAGACTGTTTTTTTTTAATTTTTTAAAAATTTAGTTTCATATATAAAAATATAGAAACATTGTATCGTAGCAGGTATGCAATGTTTAGTTCCCGCCCCACCACACGTGGCCTCCCCATTGGTCCTCCCGCCCCCACCTTCGTCCAATAGGACCAAATGTTCGAATTTGCCTAGCTAATCCCTATTTGCCAAAACAGGGGGCGCGGGGCGGGGCCAAGGGGACGATCCCGCCCCTATGGTGCGCATGCATGGCACGAGATGCACAAGCCGGGGGCCTTCGCGCCGCGGCACACGCATGGTATCGTGCACGCGCAACGTGGACTAGTGTACAGCGTGCGACAAAAGTTGCACTTTCCTAAAACTGCATCTATCGTCGATCGTCAGTCACAAACCGGATATATACGCAAGACGTGTGGTGTTCGGAATCGCCTGGAGAAGCCGCAAGAGTCCCGTGCAATCCTTCCACCACCAACGACCACCGCGTGCATCCTCGTCCAGTCCCACCGACGACGGTAAGACTCTTTTCGTTTATCGTTCTCTGCTTGCGTGCTCTCGTTTATATATACGCCAGGCGTTATAAATGCGTCCGCATGTCGCTACGCCTTGAGCACGTTCGCACGTTCGACGTACGTGCGGCGTACTTACGCGGGGAGGTAAAGGGGTGCCCCGCGGACGCCATGTTTGGGTCCATGGACACGTACGCAAACAAGGAAGAAGAAAAAAAAATGGGCATGCACTGCGACTTAATGCGAGTCTTATAACGCGACTGCTCCTTATTTAAGAAAACGCACGTTTGCTGGACGTTGGCACGATTCAGGATGGGGATGGGGATGGAGTGGGGGAGAAGGGGGTAATGGGTTTGTACCCCCAACACCCAGACATACACATTATATCCCCACCCACCCGAACGTGCTGATGAACGCGTAATGAAGAATGCATGCACTCATCATATATAAACGTGTTCGTTTTATGCACACTGGTGCATTTTGTGCAGTGAGGGTTTAAGTTTGGAAGGGACCGATCAGATCCGTGGAATCTTATTCGTGGAAAGTGACATCCGTGTTAAAGTGTAAAAATCGCGTTATGAAAACATGATTCTGAAATTTCGTAAACTTGCATGTTCGTTATTGCATTGCGGATATAATGCAATATAGTATGGGATGATCATTTTAGGGATTTCACACTATATGTATACAGTACAGCATTATATATAGATAATATATATTCGAGAATATATAACAACGTATTTACAACTTATATAAATGACATGCATGCATTCACACACGCATATTGCAGATATATTTCTTTTTAAAATTAAGAATATACTGCATATGCAAGAAAGAATATATATACAGTCGATTCCGCTTAATCTGGACACATCCGGCGGAGGCGTTTTGCCCCGATTAGGCGGCTGCCCAG
>JAUJYV010001494.1:0-17315 GCA_033995625.1 Ophyiulus pilosus
AACACGAAACAGAAAATGGGTTTCGTAAACATGTTTGCGATATGTGGTTGCTTATCAGTTTTCTTCGAACAAGTTTTTGGAAATATTTTGCCAAAAAAACATGTTTTCATGAAACATATCGGTGTTTGTTCGATCAAGAGAAAGTAAAGATCAAATGCTTAGTAGACACTTGAAACACGAAACAGAAAATGGGTTTCGTAAACATGTTTGCGATATGTGGTTGCTTATCAGTTTTCTTCGAACAAGTTTTAGGAAATATTTTGCCAAAAACAACATGTTTCCATGAAACATTTCGGTGTTCAAACAAGAGAAAGTGAAGATCAAATGCTTTGTACACACTTGAAACACGAAACAGATAATGGGTTTCGTAAACATGTTTGCGATATGTGGTTGCTCATCAGTTTTCTTCGAGCAAGTTTTAGGAAATATTTTGCCAAAAAAAAACATGTTTCCATGAAACTTTTCCGTGTTTGTTCGATCAAGAGAAAGTGAAGATCAAATGCTTCGTAGACACTTGAAACGCGAAACAGAAACAGGGTTTTTGTTTCGTATTTAAGTGTGTACTAAACATAATTATGCTTAATATATGACAAATACAGTATTTCGAAATACGTGGTCATTTATTCGCCGACATATGGTCATTGTGTCAAGTTAATGGATGTCATATACTAAACGCTAAATGAATGATATTATAGTATTTTAAAACAAAAGTATTTAAAAGTTAAAATACTGACGAAGACATTACTGAATATGGCAGCACGAATTGAAACGAATTGAATTTGGCAGCGGAAAAACAGTTTATCATGCGACCATCCGAAACTTTTATTATATAGCTTGACCATGAAAATGCTAAAGGGGGGAATTTATCCCCTTTGTAGCATAATCAGCAATTTCCTTGATTCGTGTCCAGTTTCCCCGAAAACTCCTTAATCATGGGTTTTATGTCGAACACATGTTAAGCGAGGAAAGCCAATATGATAAAGGAAACCTTAAAAACTATATTTTGATATTTTTTTAATATATGCCCCTATGGCAATCCATGGAATTAGAGGGCGTTAATTTCTAAGTAATGGCCCGTGTCCGACTAAATTAGTCTACAACTTGCCCTATATTTTTGACTTCATCGTCATCCAACAACTTCCTTTTACATTTTTTTAAAACCTGAAACGTCTTTTAAAGGATAAATACCTACATTTCTGAACAGATCACCCTCGGTACCCTTGTGTTTTTTTAAAACATGTGTTAAGCGTATAGTTATCATCAGACAACAAACACATGGACAAGGCTTAGGGGCCGTTCAAAAAGGACGTCCTCAAGAGGGGGGAGGGGGAGGGTTGGGTCTGCTGTCATGTGGATAACATGTGGACAGGGGGAGGGAAGCCATTTTGGACGTCTACTAATGATGGTATTTTTCAGTTTTTGATTTTTCTGTTTAATTGAGTTTTAAGGGTCAGTTAAAGTGGAAATGGACACCACAAGAAATGTGTCCCCAGTCCCAATTGTACTTGAATTTTTAAAACCTCGGGGAAGTCGGGTATTATGCCTGAATTTGTGTTACACACCAATTTTATGCTGGAATTTCCCTTCGAGGTCAGGAAATTTCCGTTAATCAGAAAAATCTGGAAAAATGTCGTGGAGATGGCAGCGAGACGGGTGCTTGAAAATTTATAGGATGGGGTTTTGGATGTTCCAACACATTTTCTGGACACCCTACTCTTTAAAAAAAAATTAAGGACGTCTATGAGGGGGAGGGGAGAGGGGGGTTGGACTAAAATGGACACCGTGTGGACAGGGGTATGAGCGGGGTAAATTTTTGAAGGAATTTCAGGGACGTCCTTTTCGAATGACCCCTTACCCCTCTGTTTAAATTTACTACGAGCAAATTTTGCAGAATGGTTGAAAATGTACAATCCACAAACTAATTGTAAATTACGAAATGTTTTTAATTAAACCTAGGCCTTTAGGAGATCTCAGTGCATGGTTGATTTGCTCTGTGTGAGTAAAACTAGTCAGTGGATAGTTAATCAAGATATCTTGTCATGCAGGACCCCCTGCCTAAGTTTTTTTTATAGATGTCCACCCAACTCGTCTCAGTTAGAAGTAGATCCATTGCTGGCAGGCGAATTTTAATTTTAATTTTCAGTTTGAGTTACCAGGGGATAGAGGTCAGGCGATCTGCCTAGTTTTGAAACTTGCAATTAAAATGATGGATTATTTTGTAAACAAAGCAATTAAAATGCACAGACAAGCGGAAAACGTGGGATCAAGCTGCCTTATTTCCTGCAAAAAAATGTTACCAAACTCTCATAAAAATATCTTAGAGCTATAAAATTGTATAAATTAAATGATTTTTACTTTTACACAATTAATTTATCAATTATAAACAGGTAATAGAAAATATCCGAGCAGTAGCAATTGGAAGTCGCAATATACCAAAAAAAACCTATACCTCAAAGGTGAAATGCTATTGATTTGTAATTCTCTAAAAATATAGTTCGAGTTGTATATTTCAGATATGCAAGAATACATTCTCATAATTGGGTTACATTCCCATTTACACTATGTTTCTCAAGTAGCAGAGTTTTCT
This sequence comes from Ophyiulus pilosus, assembly GCA_033995625.1. Taxonomy (NCBI): domain Eukaryota; kingdom Metazoa; phylum Arthropoda; class Diplopoda; order Julida; family Julidae; genus Ophyiulus; species Ophyiulus pilosus. Next base: position 2,588 of record JAUJYV010001494.1, read on the forward strand.
ACGTGTACTCGCCTAGCTTCTATATGTATTCACGACCACAATTCAAACATAAAATACAATAACGAAACGGTAAAGTTAACATATATTGCAGCAATGAGAGCTCACTTTGGCAAAATGAGACACTTCAACATCGCTAGATGCCACGTGTGAAGTATGCAAAAATAGGAAAATAAATTTGATTTGAATTTGGGAGGTTATACATGGTGGTTTGCTAGTGTTGGATTCATGGAGAGAAAGAAAACGTGAGGAAAAATAAATATGCTAAAGTAGTAGACAACGATAAAATGATAAAATCCGCTCTCGTACTGGAAGGATCAGTAAAGTATAACCTATTTTCAAATTTACCTATATTTAACAATATATGAAAATGAATAAATGTAATGAGGTGGTCACTATACTCGTATTAGACTCGAGTTAGGTTCGTTTGAAGGAGTGTAGGTTGAAGATCACGATGAGTGCCTGTTGGTTTCAGGGCGTTTCAGGGTGTAAAAAACAAAATGGCGGCTGCAAATAAGCCCACCAAAGTTAGACTGTTTTGTTTGTTGATTTTTAACGTTGACCTATTTCTGCAACTAAGGTTAAACACCAACGCCAGGGGATGAGCCTTCATCACCTACCTGGGAATTTTGCCTACGAGGGGGACTTTTACCCCCGCTCGAGGGGTATTTAACGTGCAACAATCAACACCAGACCTCGGATTAAACTCTCATCCGAAAGAGCCGCCACTCAGGGAATTTCTCCCATCCGTAAAAATTCCCACCGACCTCGACCGAGGAGCGAACCACGCAACGTAGGACCGAGAGACGAGCACGTAACTTCATTTAGGCTGGTTAAATCTAACGGCGCTTCTCCTAAATACCGCCCTTTCAGGTTATTTATCACGTGACAGGTTTATGGAGCCCTGTCGTCAACGTTGCCTGCTAAATTGCTTCTAACGGGACATCCCACCTTTTTATCTACGCATGCGTAAATTTAGACGAGGATTAAGTATCGAGATTAAACTAATGCTTACAAAGATGCCAATGTCTGCATAATTAAAACGCGTTAAAATATATTCTAAACGTTTAGATATTGAGAAATTTGAAAACCATATCACAATCTAAAATTGTAAACTTTACCATACAGAAATGTTAGGTCAGAATTTACAATTTTGAAAATGATGACATTCTTAAAACCAAATATTACTTTAATAATCGTTAGTGACAGGAATTTATAAAGTTTAGTTTCAAATGATGCAAACAAGTATTTGAGTGTCTCTTGAGCACTTTTTGACAATTTTTTTTGCCCATATCAGAGAGGTTCAACTATTGCACATCTTGGAAAGACCTGCAGCAGCACACTTTGCCAATGAAAACTCTCGCAAGTTGACTATACAAAGAAAAGTAAGCAAAACTTGTATTTCAGTAAGTAGCTGTCGCTCTGGCCTTATCAGGCGAATTACAGAACGAATCTGCATGTGGACGATAAGGGTCCAAAATTGAAATAAAATTTCCTACAGGGAGTTCAAGCCCCAAGTGGCCATCCGAAAATCACGCACCAACTATTTGTCTTAAGAGCTTTTTTTTATTTTTTCAAATGTGTCTTAAATGCAGTCTGCGTGCATTTTTTCCCTTTAAAAAAGGCCATTCGTTAATATTTTCTAATTTTTTTTTCCTATCCATTAGATTTGTTGTATGGCTCCCGTATCCCAGACCGCTATATTTTTTTGTCGTTTCTTCAAGTGTAAAGCATTCTTCAGTTGGTGTGAGGGATTGGTAAAAAAAAAAATCAATAACTTTGATTTTCGTTTCTGTTGAGGAAACTGCATAGAAATGAACATAGAAATATATGGATAAAGGAGGCAGCAAAAATAGTGAGTAAAAAAATATAAAAAAATGCACATTCGTACAAAATGAGGGCTAACATGCGAGCAAAAATTACACTCTATATATAGCTACGGTTGTCACGGAATAAAACGTCGATGAAATGTATTGACGGTGGGTACCCTCGATCTTCCCCTCCCCACTGGCGCCCCCTATTTATAACATTATAAAAACAAATTCTCCACCATTGCTGCCTCTCAATAATGCACCTGTATGAATTTGGATATTGACTGGATGCTAAGTATTTCATAAGGACTTTATGAAAGCGGAAGAAAAGTGGGGAATGAAAAAGAAGAAAAGAGGAAAAAGTCGAAAAAATATTTTTGACTATATATGCACGTTTTCGCATTTCCTTTGTACAAAAAAAAAAATAAAGAAGAAAAAAAAACCGCGTGGATTTCAATATATGAATTCCTTATTCAATTTTGCAATATGAATTCATCCGACCAATCGAAGGAAAAAATGGTGAATATAAATATATGAGAAATGAAATTGAAAAAGATGGTCGGAAATGCCAATGTTTAATAGGAATTGAATGAAGATTTCAACTGGCGAGTAAATTATTAATGCTGCCCGGTTGTACTTTGTGTCGCAAACAGAAACTGTCTTATGAAAATCGAAAATACGAGTAAACAAGATTTGAATAAATAAAATTGTTTACAATTATTTTTGTGTTTTCGTGGAAGTATGGCAAATATTGTCCAAAATTGTTAAAGATTTTCATGTACGAGAATACCGTCTTAAATTTTATAAACATCACAATAATGTAATAGAACTACATCTTGAAACGCATGGTAGCATGGAATTTTAGAAATAGTTTTTTTTTTACTAGATAAACAGAATATTAAATAGTTTAGCAAATAATATATAATATAATTTGATTAAATTAAACTGCTTTTAATTTTTGATATTTCATAAACTTTCTTCAAGTACTCTCCTTTTGCAAAAATTATACAGCTGAAAATTTCAAAGCATGTAGTGAAATAGAATTTCAAAACATGCAGAGAAATGGAATTTCAAAGCATACATGCAGGGAAATAGAATTTCAAAGCGTGCAGGGAAATATAATTTCAACGCGTGCAGAGAAATAGAATTTCAAAGCATGCAGGGAAATAGAATTTCAAAGCATGCAGTGAAATAGAATTTCAAAATAGAACAAAATGAGAAATAAGGAACGGAGATGAAAAAATATTGAAAAGACTAAGATTTGGCTGTCTCTTCTCAGGTATTAAAAACGAAAAAAACAACTACAATTTGCATCAATTTGAGTATAATATACTTTATGAATTCAATGTTTGGACTATAGATGTATTATTTAGATTCTTTAAATTTTGATATGGCGATAAATTAAACAAATAATATATGGAATTCTGTATTGCGTTATTTGGATCAGGTGTGCAGTTGAGGTAAGATGAATATTTTTGCTATGTTTGGGTAATTCCCAACACTTAAGTTTTCATAAAAGTTGTTTACGAACAATAAGTTGAAGAGCAGTTTCGAGATGAGAAGTACTGTTTCTCAGATCTCAATTCCCTGTGGTTTCCAATGATATAGTGCTTCATCCCTTCTCACATTATCCTTGCAGGATGCATTTAAAGCAATAGCAACGTGTAGTCCTCTTTCGAGTTGGGATACAGCATTGTTAATCAATAAGAAGCAGAATTGCAACCAAAAATAAATAGATATTCTTGGTTGTGGAGGAAACCAACATATCAATCATGTCAACGTTTTATTGACAACTGAAACACACATGAAATTTATTTTAGCCAGAGGTTGTTATACAAGAGGTACAATACATATATTTGTTCTTTCTATTTCTTCAACGTCCAACCAAACATATCTTGAATAGCATGCCTCAAGTCTATTTTTTTTTTTTTTTTTTTTTTTTTTTTTTTGTACAAAAGCACTCATTATGCAAAATCCATTAGAGAAAGACTGACGAAGAGATCCAAACAACAGAAAAACTACAAGAATAATAATTTAAAAATATGTCATTCGGGTCAGACAATTAGTTTTATGCAGAAAAACACCACAGGCCTCTTTTCTCTAAACACGAGACAATATTTCAATATCATTAGCAATGCCATCATCATGTAATACAAAGTTGTGATTAGTATTTAAGTTAGCAATGCATTCTGGATAACATGTTAGAAGATTTACCTTATTTTCAAATCTACACGCAATTTTGTAAATCGTGTAGGTCAACTAAAATTTATTGCAACAACATCGCTTTAGTTTTTTGGTTTTTTTAAAAATCTGCATTGGTTAATCCTGGATTTAATTAATATCCGGGTGGAAAGTTATATATGGACATGTGTGGGCCATATTTTTTCCACCACGTCTAGCTTGAAATATTATAGAAGTGGTTGGTTATCAGGTACCATTTCAGGATTAAAAACTAAATTAATTTTCAGCTGAACTCCATATTTAAAGTAGGCATAGAAAACAATAATTTTCAGTCTTGAAACACTTAATAATCCCCGATATAAACTATACTCTATTAAACAAACTCGCTATAATTCATAAGATAGCTATACTGTAGTACAGTCGAAAGGGGAAATGCAATCATGTACATATAAATAAAATTGCGTGCAGCAAAGCGCATTTAAGCAATGCAAATATATTTGTGATTTTAATATTCCGAAAGCATCAATCACTATTAAATAAATACGCAGCATATATCCCATTATTAATTTCCAACAAAGGGACATCAATTCTAATTGTGAAATGTATTATGGGTTATTATTGCCTTTTAAAGCATGAAGCTTTCTGTCATTTCACTACTCCTACAGGGAGTAATTATGAAAGGAGTATAAGCATCGAAAGCACTGCATACTGATGGGATGCATTTATGATAATTATAGGGGCCAAAAATTAAGAAGTTGCACTTCTTGAACGACGTGCATATGCGATTTCGCTAAGTGTTTTAACAATTATGATTGATGTCGAAAATAATGGAGTTGATGGATACGCAACTTTATGTTAACTAAAACCAATTTGCAAATATCTCTTTTAAAAATGCATCAGATTGAGTTAATGCGAATATCAATTAAAACACTTTTGAAGTTGCATGGCCAAGTAAAAGTTTTCCAAAGCTTTCCACATTTTTTAGAAATGATCAAAAAATAATACAGCATTTTTTTTTTTTTTTACAATTTCATTATTTATTCTTGTTTATTTTGGAATAAAACTAATTCATGTATATGAAATTGTAATGTGGATGTTTACAGGTAAGTGCGTACATTTTGTAATACAGTTTGTAAGCCTAATCTTGCAGAAATTATTATATCAAAGATGCATTTTACTTACATTTTCCATAAAATTTAGTGAAAATCATATACAATGAAGTAACATCCCAGGTGGGAAAGTTATATATGGACATATGGTCCATGTATAGCAATGTTTGGGCCATGTATAGCCATATGTGGGCCATATTAGGCCTTTAAAGGCCATACATAGCCACGTATAGACTATATTTCGCCCTTGAAAGGTCATACACAGCCACGTATAGACTATATTTCGCCCTTGAAAGGTCATACATAGCCACGTATAGACTATATTTCGCCCTTGAAAGGTCATACATAGCCATATATGGGCCATATATATGTATCTCGCTATATATGAACCATATTTGACAAATACTGAGTTATTTTGCCTTAATTAGCAACTATTAACATTCATCTATTAGCAATACTAAGCCATCTATAAGTGACATAGGGCCACTGATTAGCAGCTGATGAGTCATACATGGACACATATATGTGCAAGTATGGCCATACATGAATATATATGGGAGACGATGGAAAAAAACCCTGACCATTTTGGACTTATCTGGCCATACATGTCCAGACGTATCTTATTTCTGGTCTAGCCATATTTGGAATTAGTCATACTATATGTCCATACATGGCCCATATTTGTTTTTTTCCACCCAGGATCTTGGGTACCCGAGTAAATGAAGTTTACTTATTAGTTCAACATGTGCCAAGGATTAAATCATGTGGCATATCAAGCGCAAATCCAAGACTCATTAAGTAAGTATAAAAATTCCCAAGATGTTCATTTTAAAATATTACGTTTTCCCATTTCCCCGATATAGTTATTACGTATATTTTAGGCTGCGAGACGCTGAGGTCTAATGAATCCAAACGCTAACGTTCATTAAAGGTATATAGATGTGTGTGTGGGTTTTTTTGGGGTTGTTTTTTTTTTCCTTACTATTTTTCCACATAAAACTAAGATGCATAAAAATCAATCACGAGTATTAAGACTTAGAAGTAATTTGCATACATTTATAAATACAAGAGTGCGGCTAATGCGAGCTTAAGGTCGGCGAGAAGCTCTCCCCATCTCCAAAAGTGCATTTTCGATTCGTCTCTCATTAAATTTCTATTATATTATTAACAAGTAGAAGAGCATTTCTCGTTAGTCAAAGTAGCAATTTGGCTGAAAACAGCGTGTAGACTGGCTCACGAGTTCATTAACAATAAATGAACTACTTTCAGCTTATCAAATGCCATTAAAGCTATTAGCAATCTTGATTTGCCAACATGAAATTTTAACATTGACGCGGAAAGAAGAAGTGAAGAAAATTTACTTTGATCATTGCAAAATTAATGTTACGATTGTATTTATGCCTGGCAAAAGTGCGTAAGTTATGCCAGAGGCATCCTTGCAAATGATTTGCATTTTTAAAAAAAGCAATTATAACCACTATACATGCTAACAACTTGCTCCAGTTCTCTCCACTCTCCCCGTCGTCGCGAGCTACTCCACCTCCCCTCTGGTGGTGAATTTAATGCCATTTCTCGTGTTCAAAGAAGCCGTTGCGTCAAATGAAGGCATTTGGTAATTAATCCGGCAATGAAATTATTGCCTCGCAATCTGCATTAAAACTTTTAGCTTGTTGGTAGAAAGGTAGTAGCAAATTAGCTCGCGTGAGTTGAGTCTCCGATGCGTGACTGCTTTGTCACTAGCGAACCTCGCGGGAAGCTGACGACTTCCCGAGTAAATACTTAATTGTAGTCATCAATTACGCAGATTACTATAAGAGAGTTTGAGCCATCCAACGTTAACGAAACGATAACGGTAACGAGAAACGGCGTTGGCGGTCCGGAATGTCAAGGACTACCCTTTGCGAAGCTTAGCATTCCAATGCCATTCAGGGCTTCCCGCGCTGTTTCTCGTTAACGTTATCGTTATCGTTATCGTTATCGTATCGTTTCGTTAACGTTGGATGGCTCAAACTCGTTATTGTCTTAAGACGAAATTCGATGGGGATGATGTTTTTAATATTTAATATTTGGACAATGTCCATGTTTTCGCTGTTACAAACACAGTAGAAGAGGAACTCGCAGATGGGATTATACACACCTAAACTTAAACTTTAATAAATCCACAGATTAGCCAGTTTAAAGGTGGGAGATTAGAGAGTTTGAGCCAGCCAACGTTAACGAAACGATAACGATAACGAGAATAAGTGCTGGCGGCCCGGAATGGCATGCTTCGCATAGGGTAGTCCTTGGCATTCAGGGCCGCCAGCGCTGTTTCTCGTTATCGTTATCGGTTCGTTAACGTTGGCTGGCTCAAACTCTCTATTAGCCCGTCTAAAGGTACGAGAAAATCCCGGCGAGAAACTCTCGATAGCAGTTCTCGCCAATGAACACACGTATGAGAGTATTACGTGCAAAGGCTCGTGCAAATCTAAAGGTGCGTTTACACGTGAGAGAAAATCCTGGAGAGAAACTCTCGAGATACCCCCTCGATAGCAGTTCTCGCCAATGGACACACCTATGAGAGTATCCGAGAGCTGTCGTTTTTGAATTTTATCGCTAGTGGACATGTCGTGGCCTCTCTGATAGCAGATCGCCAAATATGAATCGTGTTTTTGAGACGCTCTCGATAGCGCAATGGGCTGAAAACATCTCAAATTGACAACCATCTGAGAGCAGCCATCGAGAGTAACTCGCAAAAGCTAATATAACATGCAAACGCACCCTTATATTCGAACGAGAGCGCTCTCGGACAGTAGCACGTGTTACTCACAGAGGTGTGTCTATCGGTGTAAGCTGCTCTCGAGAGCATGTCGAGTTTCTCTCGAAGGCTACTCTCAGACTTTCGACTCTCAGACTCATTTGAAAGTTGCGCTATCGAGAGTACGTGGCAAGCATCAGAAAAACATGATTCGTATTCTGAGAGCTGCTATCAGAGAGCCAGGGGTCACGTGTCCACTAGCGAAAAAATCCAAAAAGGCAGCTCTCGGAGAGTAGCACGAGCGTAGTACGTAATACTCTCAGAGGTGTGTCCATCGGCGAGCACTGCTATCCAGAGCATCTCGAGAGTTTCTCGCCAGGAATTTCTCTCACGTGGAAATGCACCTTAACGAGAGTTTGCCTAAGTTTTGCATCATCAAGCACCTGAAATATTGCTGTAAACATTTTTAAAGACAAGCCCAAAATAGTAAATTTCAAAATTACGCTTCCAAATCGAATGAAATGTGAATTTCCTGTAATTATATCTTGCATTTATAAACGGACTCGCTCTTAATTGGTTCCTGCATTCACAGAACAAAAGAGGCCAAGGCGATAAAACATTTGTAATTATATATAATTAGCTAATTATCTGTTAATATACTTCAAGTGCAGTTAATTTATGTAATAATTTTTGAGGACACTCGCACAAAAAACTGACATTTACATAAAATTAAAATTGGCCTGTTTCTCCAAACTCACTGTTTTTGTAATTGATGATTAACAACGATCTTAATTGCCAAAAAACACAATTAAACCAGTCATTATCCACAAATGCATAAATAGGAATTTGGTGCATCGCAATACGAGCATTAACTTGATATAGGGACTTAATCCCAAACTTAAAGAGTGATGACACACTCGAGTTAATAAAATTAGATGTCACCATGATTAGCACAAGTTTAATTAGATTCGCAAATTTTACGCCAATTAAAGCTTGGGAGGCAGAAGGCGTAGACATGTTCCAAGAAGAAAACGTTAAGGTGGCAATAAATTAAAATAAATTACTTATGCGGCTTCCTTGAAAATTATAGACGGAAATAGGCATATATTGATGAGGAAGTCATTAAGATAATTGGTACATTAATTAACAAACTTGTTTAACATTACGTTCATTTAACGCTTGGCATTCATTGGACATCTCAACAAGACTGAAGAAATTCTGAAGAACAAGACTGAGTAAATATAATATTAAGTTTTAAAAACAAACAATTAAGCCTAGCCAACACCAACGAAAACACGGAGAAAAAGCAAGGTTTGTGAAAGCATGTTTGCGATAAACGTTTGCGTACCAAGTATCCGTCCCGATGTTTCAGCAAACTTCTGGTCGTTTTTTGCGACATTTCAGCAATAGTCCACACAAACGAAAACACGGACCAAAAGCAAGGTTTTTGAAAGCGTGCTTGCAATAAAAGTTTGCGTACCAAGTTTCCGTCCCGACGTTTCAGAAAACATCCGGTCGTTTTTCAAAAGCATGCTTTTGAAACATTTCGCATACCGCCTAAAGCCTAGTCCACACCAAGGAAAACACGGAGCAAAACCAAGGTTTGTGAAAGCGTGTTTGCAATAAAAGTTTGCGTACGAAGTATCCGTCCCGATGTTTCAGCAAACATCCGGTCGTTTTTCAAAAGCATGCTTTTGAAACATTTCGCCTACCGTCTAAAGCCCAGTCCACACCAACGAAAACACTGAGCAAAAGCAAGGTTTGTGAAAGCGTGCTTGCAATAAAAGTTTGCGTACCAAGTTTCCGTCCCGACGTTTCAGAAAACATCCGGTCGTTTTTCAAAAGCATGCTTTTGAAACATTTCGCATACCGCCTAAAGCCTAGTCCACACCAAGGAAAACACGGAGCAAAACCAAGGTTTGTGAAAGCGTGTTTGCAATAAAAGTTTGCGTACGAAGTATCCGTCCCGATGTTTCAGCAAACATCCGGTCGTTTTTCAAAAGCATGCTTTTGAAACATTTCGCCTACCGTCTAAAGCCCAGTCCACACCAACGAAAACACTGAGCAAAAGCAAGGTTTGTGAAAGCGTGCTTGCAATAAAAGTTTGCGTACCAATGTTTCGGCAAACTTCTGGTGGTTTTTCAAATGCATGTTATTGAAAAAAAGGAGTCGTCTAGCTCAAACTCTAATTTGAGTAATCTCATGATCAGAAACCATTCAAAACATTCAATGATCAAAAAAACGTATCATCATTGTTTGGCAATTAATTGCTTTTTTTAAACGCTAAAGACATGGAGCTTAAAACAAAAACGATAAAAAAATTACTCTTTGAAGTGCCAAACGCGTGTTACAAACCACATTCCTTCTCATTGCAACTTAAAACTTATTTACACCAAAACACTGTTCACCATATAATTTCTGACATCGTCTACCGAGAATTGAACCCAAGTAAATACAAGACCTCAAAATCTTGGTCTTAAGGGGCCTACAAATAGCAAAGGAAATGCCGAAATAAAATTAAAAGTCCTAACAAAAAGTGATTAATTAAGGCGGCAAATGCATACAACGTCGAAGGATGTGACCACAATTCTCAGTTGTTTAATATTTCATTTGAATTTCTACGGCATCGACACACGAGAAACAGAATTTAGGGATAGTGTAATGGAATTGTCGTTTTCTATTAGTGTACCCTTCACTACAGCTTCTAATTCATTTAATGAAATTAGGCAGAAATGCCCTCATTTTATCGGCACTTTTTCACTCCTCTCGATCCCTACACGCCACTTTTTTATAAATTCCACCCTAAAAATGATTTAATTGCCAAGGAAGCATCCAGGGAGCGCCACTTTCAGTTTAATTATACGAACTCTGCATTAAGGGGGTCCCTAATAAGAGGCACTGGGGTGTGACTGATGACGTCGCCTTATGGCTACTTCTTTAACAATTCATTAGATTGATATAAAATGCACTGAAAAGGAGAGGAAATCGAGTTCACTGACAACTTTATAATGTCAATTAAAAACTTTTTGGAAAAACAACAACATCAACAACAACAACAGTATAAAAGTATAGTTTTCCATTGTGCTACAGCAAACTGGGCTTGATTGGAGAATTATTTAAGGGTTTTGGTGAATTCCCACTTGGGGGAAATGGCCGCCGGAGAATTTGTATCTCTTCTACTTATCCCATTTCAACGAACAATTCAATCAAGGGCTTTAATGAACAATTTGCATGGGGACAATTAACGATAGAGTTTTCAAAGCGATTTTGTCTTTGATGATCCCTACTGTGCACTTCATGGGAATTGTGTGTAATGCATGATGTACCTAGCCATCCATCTCAATCCTGAGAGCACTTTTGCACGGGACTTTAATTTTTCTTTAACAATAAAAACTTTAGTTTATCTCAATAATCCCGAGGGAAAGCAAATGTAGAATTGCCAATTTTTAAAGGTAATGTCTCCATAGATTTGCGAAAGAGATGGAAAACGCAACTAAGTACAATTTTAGATGTTATGAACTTTGGAAATGAATGTTACATCATACTATATGAATTAGCAAAATTATGACTATGAAATGGTCAAGTTCATGAAAGGTTTGACTCGCTTTATTTCCATTGTAGTACCCTACAGTCAGCAAATAAATGCCATATGGTAAGAGGCTACGTATCCAATTTCAGGAGAATGCACCTACGTCACTAGCGACTTGGACATCATTGTTAGATTGAATTTCTACTAAATCTGGACATTCGCAAGAAAGGCTATTCCATCGTCTAATCGCATGCAAAAAGAAGGACCAATTGTAAGCGCATCCGTCAAGGCACGAAGCTCGGTCAAAGGATTTGAGTGATTATGTTTACTCCTAGAGTGGTCGTTAGGCGTTAATATATGGGAAACAAGATGTGAATTACGAGAAAGATTAAAACGTTTGAAAAATCCCATAGATAACTTTTCACAACTGGACCTCAACGTGTCCCAATTTAGGGAGTGGAGCATTTCTGTCACACTCGCAGAATGTTGATACCTGCCCTTAACAAATCTGGCTGCCCTATGCTGGAACATCTATATATCCTGAATATGAACCATCCTGTGAGGGTTCAGGCTGCTCTACTAAGTACGACACCCCGACCTGTACCAAGGTCACCTACAGACGATTGTGTGCCTCAACATTGCTCTGCATGTTAAATAGGAGCGCAATATTCCAACAGGGCGAACCAGACTTGCGTATAACCAGTTTCCGTTACATTTTCTGCAAATTCTCGAAATACGCGCTGAAATAAAATTAAGGTGTTGGTTCGCTGCACCAACAATTTAATTTTTTTTTAAATGGATATAAATACATTTTACACAAATTCATGCAGTAGAGGTCACCGAGTATGTAACTTTTTCAGTGCTGTTCAGAAGTTGTCCGGCCATTGTCATCTCCAGCATGCTTTCTCCATTAAACATTTCGTAACAAAAAAAAGGAGATAAAAAGGCAAGCTTCGCCTTTCAATTAAAGCAAATTACTCGTCTGCCATATTCATAGGAGCACAATAAGTATAAATGCTAAGAATTCCCTCTATAAGTGCCTTTTTTTTCCTCGCGAGTAATCAAACATTTCCTATAATATAGTCGCGCATTGTAAGAAAAGAAATTAAAAGCAATTTCGTATAATTTGTTATCTCCTAAAGCAGCGTATCCTGTTCAGTTCTAAAGTGAAGTGAGTGCGTTATTATTAATTACAATAAAATAAGCGAGCTTTACAAATTGAAAGTAGTATTTAAGAACAAATGCTTCTTTCCTATAATAAAAGGAGGCGAATGAATTCTTAAGGGAATTATGCAAGAATCTGATGAACAATACGGATTCAACCTTCAAATTTCACGCACGCTTTTTCATTAAATTTGTTTCCCCACGAAACAATAAGCCTAGCTTTTGTTTCTTTTTCCCTTTTATGCGTCTTTTAGAAATATGAGTTGCCAATGCCATATCTGATTATGATTGCATCAGCGAAGGCTACATGAGCTCTCCAGGCTGAAGCGTCATCTTCAGTCTTGTTCAGCAGACAAAACAAAAGATCCTATACACAACAGCAGCATGCAAGCTCAATGACATTCAACAACAAAACTTAAGGAAATTCTCAAAACCTTAATTTGTACAACTTCTTAGTAAGATTGCTCCAAATTTAAGTGCTAAGAATGTGCAACATATACCTTAAAAGTTTTGATACCGTGTTGCAATCTGTGGTGCCATCACACAAATACTCCGATTTCACTAACTGCTGCTAATAATTTGAAAATACTTTGCTTTCGACTTTAAATTTGTTTTAAAAAAAGTAATATTTCACAAATTTCTGTGAGCTTTGTGACGGTTATTGGTGGAGCCTAGGCACAAATCCAACTCCCGGACCGCAGTTGCTCAAATCGCAGGAGCTTGAGACTGAGCTGCGTCTCAAGTCCCAGATGCACACCACAGTTGCACAGAAAAAATTGCCAATACGAACTCAAGACACCCAAACGTGTGCGATCTCAAGCTTGAGATGACACCATGCCACAGTTGCTGGATCACACGTTTGACTGTCTTGAGCTCGTTCTTGGCAATTTTTCTGTGCAGCTGCGGTATGCATCTGGGACTTGAGATGCAGCTCAGTCTCAAGCTCATGTGATTTGAGCAACTGTGGCACGGGGGTAAATGTCGAAATATTCCAGAGAAAAAGAGTCAAGTGATCAAAGGTCACAGTTTTATGTCAGGAAATTTTAAAAGCGTCCTGAATACGTTGGTTTCTTTCTGATACGTGTAATTCGTTTGTTAACTTCACCATTAGTTGAAATTCTTGAGCAAGAGCTTCACCTTTACCGAATAAAAATGAAATAAAATGGGGTTTTATGCAAAGAGCAATTGCTCAAGAGCGCAATTTTCGCTTCCTTTCGCTATTTGCTAGAGCTTAACTCCTTTTGCACTTTTCAAAATTCCTCGATTCAAAGGACTGATATAGTGAAAACATGGCGTCGAAAGACGAAACAGGATTACAAATGGGGGGTCATCACGTAAAGCTGTTCTTTTCATTGTATTTGGGTTGCAAATTGAGAAAATATGCATGTTAACGTGATGAAAGTTGCATTAGCAGTATGTAGAGAGCGAGAGAGAGAGAGAAAGCCGAAGAGAATAAAAAATACGGCAGAGAGAGAGAGATGCCGTGGGGTGGGTTTTGCATCCAAGAAGCACCCACACCCACCCACCCGTCGGTATTGATTGAATATGTCCTCCTCCCGTTCGGCTCCATCTTTTCCCAATCCTCAAAATCCATGCCCTGGGCATGCGCAATTTTCACTTAGGGCCCCCCGAGCTGGCAGCCACGGCATTTGCGCTTCATTCGGTAGTCAGGGAAACTTTTCAATTTGACTCCTTAGCTTTTAGGAATGCAAATGAAGCCAAGAGTGAGTCTTGAGCTTGCGAGGGAGAAAACTGAGCAGTAACTCAATTTGGGAGCCTCCGACTTTGGCCCACTGCCGGGTGACTTCCGTAATCCCTTTGATGTTGGTCCGCCCGGAGCGCCCTACAGCTTCACTTTGCATAGACTCTGCATAGACTCAGCAGATGGCATAGGTGTCATCCTCGATGCCTGCCAAAGTGTTGCAACTCCAACATTTTAAGAAGTATGCGGGGGACGAGAATGTCAAATGTCGACTTTAAAAATGGACACTACTAAGGAAACTGAGGACCCTTTTGGAATATGTAATACTCGGTGATGATCTTTTACGCAGCGGTGCCACCCCCCAATCAAACGAACTGAACCCCAAACCCATAAACCAACACCTACTACAGAGACCTGCAATAGAGTTTGAGCCAGCCAACGTTAACGAAACGATAACGAAAAACAGCGCTGGCGGCCCGGAATGTCAAGGACTACCCT
>JAUJYV010001495.1:0-17314 GCA_033995625.1 Ophyiulus pilosus
TTTTTTACTGCTGGTAGATGTAAGTTATTAACTAATAACGTTTACTAGAAAGTTGATTAAACGCACCATTAAGTACTGCCGAGTATTCATAAAAAAATATTGCGCTATCAACAACTTAACATTGAGCGTCACGCCGCAAATGATGAAACAAGATTTTTTCATAATGTCTTTACATCTACCAACTTCCTGTAATTTGCGAATACTTCTTAAAGATAATTGAGATTTTAAATGTCGGCATGTGGGATTTGCGCAAGATACCTATCATCAGGAGAGTTGGAATATTAATAATCTGGACTGATATATATTAAAAAAAAAGCTTCTATACATTTTCTAAATTAAGAAATATAAACTGAATAGTATTAGTGGGATTTCATTTTATGTATGATCATTAGCATATTCTAATATCGCCTAGCTAGTCACAGCAAAGAAGTTGCTGGCGTTTGACTGATTTTATCTTCATATTATTTTATTATTTTATTTAGTATTGTTCTTTTGCATAAAATCTTAGGGGAAAAAATAAGCAATGCAATGGAAGGCCTAATTTTAAATTCTGAATAAAATTAACAATGAGCAATTATAAATGATAACTACTTGCTGAATCTCTGAACGAGGAGTCTAGCCGTTTAATTTCAATATGATTGTTTGCGTTTTTTTCTGATGGTAACCTATAAAGCAGAAAACGTGACCTACTTACCAGTGAGGAATGTTTTCATGCTGGCGATGGTAAGTTTCAGTAAAGATCCAAGAGAAATTGTAGATATCAGCATGCGGAACCGGTTGGCTTGGTTAAATGTTTTGTAATAGTACAGTGCTGCTTCTTTATAGCCATAAGGAGAAGAAAAAGTTGATTATCACGTGATAGGATGTGCCATATTTTTATAAGCATTGCAACTCATCTCTTAAGGATACAGAGGCAGGTTTTTCTAGTTGCTTGGCTTACTCCTCAATCAAGGTGAACACGATTTTTAGTTTTAACCATTTACTGGAAAAGGAGAAATGTATTTCCTCTTACAAATTCCATACTGGTGCATACTGGAATGCACCAACAGGCCTCATTTTGTAGTTTAAGATTATGAATGAGATTGGAAATTGAAATCCTTGACTAATTCAGCCAAGTGGAAATTCTTGTTGATATAAAAACAATGTTATACGATTATAATAAAGCATAAGTGATGTTAGATGAGGTGTTCATACAGTATATGATGGCGCCATCTTTTATCGGTGACGATAAACAAAAGTTGAATAGTTTCGGACACCTAATTTCGTACGTTTTAAAGTTTATCGTAGGCATTTTAAAATAAAGTTTCAAATAGTGATATCTAATATTTTGAATGGAATCATTTTGGAAACCAGGATAACAGGTTGGCTATTTCTGTATAAATTTCGAAAAAAATCACTTGAGAGTTCTCATAAGTATAATTCCGTCGAATGATCAATATTAAATCTGTTTATTACAATTAGCTTTTTATTTTTAATATTTCTGTTTTTACAAATATTTTCATTGTATTTTTTTGTTGTAATTAGCGAAGCACGGCGTCATGCAAAAGCCCAACCCAAAACAAATCAAGAGAGGCATACAGGTGTAGCTTAAATTCCGTTAACCTAAACTACGCACATCAACTGTACATAAAATTACATTAACTGTATTTGCTCCCAAAACTCCCAGATAAATGCAGTTTATGTGTATGAACAAATGTATAGCATGACTAAATAGAAATGCGGCCAATGTTTGCGATTCTTAAGTGAAGTTAACCGGATAAAAATATTGACAAACTTGGATTTGTGCTGTTTGACAACGCGGCTATTTGGTCATGATTTATTCATTCATTGGCAGTTTACTTGTTATATTAAAAACACCATTAGGAAAATGAAAAGCTGCACGATTTTTGTTTTGATTTGCAAGTGCTTTTGCGACGATAAATAATTTAATATAGTCATAAATTCCATTTACAAATGAAAGCATTTTTATTATTAAATGTCACGATCAATTACGACAAGACATCATCATCAGTAGTAAATAATACTGTAGCAAATTAAATATCATATTTTAACATTTTCTCATTGTAAAAGTCGCGAAATAAAATCTTTGTTGCATTTTTAAAATAATATGAATTCCATTAAGCTGGATTTATGTAAATTTAAAACACAAGATCGTTAATTTTTGATAAAATGTGTCATGCCAAATGGACACTATCGACGCAAAACACTTCTTCCACATCGGTTTTGATAAGAACATAGCATTTATTTACATCTGAAACACTTTCGTAATGGTGCTAACAGGTTGCAATGCTGTGTACGACGTAAACAATAACCCTTGAGCTGAAACCCTATATGCAAATAACATTTGGTCTATTTTGCAAAGAGAAAAAACCACAGCCATCTAAGACAGATTCTATGTAGATTGAAATTGACGCTCGTTGATAATAGAAATTGATATCTATGTACATTCCATTATTATTGTAGAAAAATCGATCGCACTATAAAATTCACAGTCCTGCAGGTGTTCAGTGACTATTTCCTATGAGATTTCCGTTGTTCTGTTTTGAATTGACACCGAAAGATGTGGCTTTTCTGGTTTGTTGACACGATGATGTGTAAGAGTTTCTGTCATGGTCATTGAAAATTCATCTGAAATCAGAGATCACCGAATGGAAGTCGTATCGGAGTTTCACTGGCAAAACTAAGCGGCTGCTGGGGCTTCTTCAGCGGCTGGGGCTGGTGCTGGCGCTCCAGCATCAGGTGCTGGTGCAGCTGGCGCTGGTGCCGACGCTGCTGGTGCTGATGCTGCTGGTGCTGCAGGTCTTGCTGCTGGGGCTGCTGCAGGTCTGGCTGCTGGAGCTGGTGCAGCTGGGGCTGGGGCGGCGGCAGCACGACCCTGAGATCCTTCAGGGATTTTTCCGAATTCCTGATTTACGGAATAATATCCTTCGGCGAGCGAGCAGTCCACATTGGCCTCAAAGTCGCACACTAAAGCCTCCTGCAATGTTCAATGAATGTTGGATTAGCAAACTTTCACATCATTCTTGAAACATCAATTGGTTAAGTTAGATTAAGTGCAGGGATTGCTTTCAATGTGCAGTAGCGCACTCTACACTACATTCTCTGCGTGTTGGTTTGGTGATTTTTTGGACAAGGGATTTCTTGAAAGCTCTTGACACATTTTTCCATCATAATATGCACGTATAATAATTATAGTTGTTACTTTCATTATTACGAAAACAGATGCAATTACCTGGTTAAATTTGGTTCCATTATTACAGAAGAAGCTGAAGATAAGAGCTGGTTGAGTTGCTTGTCCTTGTTCATCCAGAACTGGAACGCACACGTGGAAGATTCGGCTATTTAAGAGTAAAGAAAACATGTTATTAATACTTGTGTTAACAACATATTATTTTACTTTTGACTAGGCCCATTATACAATGTATTCTATGCAAATGTGAGAATATAGTCAATTTCTCTTTGATTTTAATAATATTTAGGCTGACAATTCTCATCGAATAGTGGATTTCATTATTTTTAAGTTCTTATGATTCTAAATTTAATTTAATGCACTTGTAAATATAAACTTAATCAAATATTTCTGTTTCCTGAAAGGATGTCATTTCTTCATTACACAACATAATGTTTCACGTAAGCTTCTTACCTTACTTAAAGTAATTAATGATTTCTCGTTCGAGAGCATTATACTGTTAAATACATAAGCTGCAAGACAATGTACGTTTCTGTGCTGATCTGTTCTATACTATCTGCCTTGGTAGCAAACTTGCCTCTCCAAATTCGCTACCAAACCATTGTGAACATCTTTAGGGATGAACAGCAAGAGGATTACAATGCATTTTGGTGGCAGCTGACTACCATTCATATAAGACACAATCAGCTTAAAATGAACATGTTATTCAAGCGCTTGAGAATGCTTGTCGTTCACTGATGTAAGCTCTGAGTTTGATTTGTTATTTATGCTATCCATTTTAGAAGGGATAAATGTATCGGCAATTGGCCCATAAACAGACATTTATGATTTACGATATTTACGAAAGCATAAAACGAACAAAGATTGAATTTAAATTAAAGGGAACTGGTCATTGTTAATGAGCCAGGATGTATTCAAATTGTAAACAAGCTATGGTAAAATATTTAAACAACTCTAAAATAACAACGATTGCTGAAGTCCCAAAATGTGTACACATTTGTCCGAAATATCAACTATGATTAGGGGACGAGATTGTGTGCACTTTGATGTGATGTTAAACAAACTTACCAATCGTTATTGGTATCAGCATAATAGCCGTAGATTTTGCCTTCACAAGTGAATCCACTGTTGATTTGACCAATCACGAGTCCAGCTCCATCAGGAAGAGTGAACACTGATGGACCTGCTGGAGCTGCTGCAGCTGGTGGAGCAACTCTTCCGGTTGGTGCAGGTCGAGCTGCTGCTGGTGCAGCGGCAGCTGGGGCTGGTGGCGCTGCTCCCGCAGCTGGGGCTGGTGGGGCTGCTCCTGCTGCTGGTGCTGGGGCGGCCGGTGCAGGTGGGACTGCTCCTGGTGCGTCTGCAGGAGGAGGGGCAGCATCTTCTGCTGGTTCGGCTTGACGACGAACCTATAGTTTCATTAAATGCAAAATTAATGTGGACGTTGAATGCACTTGTGAAATTCTAGTAAAAATAGATGATTTTATCAGGTCTTAACGTTGTAAGATTTAAAATTCACGTAGCTTTTAGCTATTTACCTGTGCTCAACAAATACTGATTGTCTCAAAATGTTTTGCAAAAACTTAAGTGCTTTTTTGAAACATCAAATGCAAAGCACATACATATTTTAAAACCGCTAATCAATTATGTAAAACATGTTCACGAATTGCAGCTTCATATAATGTGTGAAAACGTAATTGAACAAAAATATTCAGCAAACTTTTCAGTTGATGCTGTTGAAATTTAATTCATTTTAACTACATGTGGTTTTATTTATTTTTTATTTGGTTAACAATTACGTTTTCATATGTTTTTATTAAAAGTACAACAGCAAAACACAGTCGAATTGTTTAATGTTAAAGTTACGGGTTTATTTTGTTTTACTATGATTTCATTCTATTTAAGTATGATTCTGATTTAATTTGCACTTCTGAATACTAAAATGCAAATTCGATTTAGCAAAGGCAGTGACTGTAACTTCCATTTATGCATCTACTTTTGACGAAACAGCAAGCTATGTAGACTATTTGCATTACGCAAAATTAAAATGCTGTTGTTGATAGCTGGTAGCATTAAGATCAAAAGTGTAACATAAAGGATTGCATGTAAAACCGAAAGAGCGTATGCATCTTTTGAATTGCACTTACCAGATGAGGACTTGCGAATGTGGAGGAAATAACCGCCACCAAGAAAACGACTAGAAAGAGAAAAAAGAATGGAAATCAATTACTGACAAGAGCAATTTATTAGGTGAATGCAATTTGTACTTTAGTGGTATGGCGCTCTTTTCATTCCATGGCTTCGTAACCTATTCTTGTACAAGACAAGCATATTTCTCAAAGATTAAATACGTAGTCATGAAAAATTAGAACACGATGAGCTAAGGCGAAATAATAGGGATTGGCATGGCATCAAGATGCGGGCTGAATTTAATCTAAATGTGTGAACTTTTGCAAAATTCTTCCTGCATTTATAAACGTTGGTGGTGTGATTATTTCTAATTGCGGTATGTGGATGGAGGTTGATATTAGAGAATGCAGAACCCATCATGAATATTCCAATAATGCTGACCTATGATGGTCATCTTGGTTGTGGTGTGCTCTATATCACCAAATAATAACATGATGACAAGGATTTATCTTGTGTTAAGTTTAAGATGTCGTGATGTATTCATAAGCCATTTGGAGACACGTTATCAAAATGACACGAGAGCAACGGTACATAGCAATGCTAGCTATATATGTAAATTTATTCTGCAGAGGAATATGTAGTATATTAGTAGTGTGGAATTACATTTGTATTCTTTTGCATAATGCATGCAAACGTAAAATTGAGGTTATATACACAATCATAGCTGTTTCTAATACGTCTTTTAAATTCGCAGGAGCATTTGACTAAGTTCTCATAGTGCACACATGTACGAGAGTATAAGTTTCTCAATCTTTTTTTTGGTATTCCAAAAGGGCTTTTCAGACTGCATGGATGCACATAAAAATGAAATCATTTTGAAACAACAAGTATATATGGAATGTGTCCTTTAAATTGGTGCTAAAGTGATTCCTTTGTATTTGGTTACAATCGGCTCTTCTGTCTCTTGTGCACGTTTTCTTTTGTTTTTTTTTGTCGCCGTTTGAGCACGTAGAGTAAGCTGCCATCTCGATTATAAGGGCCCCCGAAGAATAGAAATGCTGTTATTTATAAAATATTGTCTCCGAAGATATTTTACTGCACGATTCAGGAAAAGTCTCCACTATATTTTGAGAATACACAAGAAGTACAATGCTTTTGGAGGATGCTTATAATATTGAGGGAGGTCCGCTGCACAAACACGGGCCAAGACATTCGGGGAGCTGTGAGTGATTATACTTTAGAATCCTTTCACATTTGTTGAAGCCAATATCAAAATAAAGGGGCTGCCATGAAGCAGTTTGCTTTTGAACAGCAGATATTATATTGCTTGTGTGGCCTATATAGTTGAAGGGAAAAAAATAGCGTCAAGACAGGAAGGAAGAAAAAGGGATGAAGATTGGTAAATGTCGACCATGCTCATAAAAGCATCGAAACCCAATTCAAACGTAAATAGGCTACAGGACAATTCTGGATGGAAAAAAGCGGAAAGAATAATGTGGCCATTTCGATTTTGCATTGAAAAATGCAGCTTGTGTAACTTTCGTCGAAGGAAATCACCCATTTAATGTGGAGTGCTTTCCAGGCAAAGATTTTCCAGGAAAAAGCAGTGATATAAATTCTAGATGGATGCATATTGTAGGATGGTCATGATAAGGGAACAAGGTTTGAGAAGCTTTCTTAAGATATTGTTGCCAAGACACTAAATCTATAGATTATTATGTGGTTTCTGATTTACTGTTATATATCACAGTTTTATCATAATTTCATTTTTTTCAAGCTTGTTTATGGACGATAAATTTGAATCCAAACTTTTTTTATTTATTTTTCCATTATTTTCCCTGGTTAAATACTTTTTAATACAGGACATGTTATTGATTTACTGTAAATATATTTTGAATGGATTTTTTTAGTCCTTTTATAAGTTATGTTATCGTTTGGTTTTGTCAATCTACTCATTTATGAGTTTAATTTAAAATCTTCAAAGTTCACTTAAATATAAAGTGTTTTTCAGAAATATTTGCTTTATGTGAGCGGTGATTTTTTAGAATTTTTGAATTTTAAGATGAATTTTATGGTGGAGAGTTTAAAGTAACATTGGCAGCATTTTCAAAAGAAATGTATGGAGTTTGTAATTGTATGCCAGGTTTTCAAAGCTAATGTAGTCATTTTATGATCTTCAACGTAGATGTATTTTAATATTATGTATCATCCCTACTCTATACAATGAAATTCTCCAGTAAATCTGCGTCAAGATATTTACGGTGTACTCTTCAAGAAGTCCCCCCTCATAAAATATTCAACGTGCTCGTATACGCTTATGGCATTTTTGAATCTGAACAAAAATCAATAGCTGACGAAGTCGTATTTTGTCATCAACAGAATGTTATCAAAATATACCATTATATATACAGTATTATGGAGATGATATAGCTAAGGGCTAATACTTTCGAGCGTGCATCATTTCCATGGTAGCTAATGGGTATCGGCATTGGATTAAACCAGTGTACAGAGTTTGAAAATTATGCTAACTTAGTCGTTATCGATTTTCCTTCATGACAATAAAGTGCAATTCTTATCCTCATTTTTAAACTCTAATATGAAATTTAAAATTCTCATTGGTCTTTCTTCCTTAAGGGGCATACATCTTTTTGCAAACCTCAGTAGGATTGCACCACATTACTCACGTTGAAGGTTGCATTTGAAAAGCAGTTATTCTGCTCTGGGCAATAACACATAAGATTCTCGTACATACTAGGATCTTTAATTACAAATTCATGAATGCCATTTATGATCATCATGTAAGATGCTGTGTATTCAAAGCTTTGTCTTCATGAAGTTTCTATGCTTCTGTTTGCATAGATTTTTCTTTTACCTAGAACTTAGTAGACAACCTGACCTTAATTCATGAAACATGTTTTTTTGTTCTCTTGCCTCAAGAGAAGATTTACAATATATACTCTTTGGTTTACAAAGTAGCTTGTCTACGAATTTTTCAAATTTGTAGACATGTGCTGCCACCTAAACATCTATCTTTTCAACTCTTTGTGCTATGGCGCCAATTTTGCTTTCAAATTATTATGCAATTAATATTCTATTTAGATTGTATATAATGCATTTTTGTTCCTGTGAAAGAAAAAAAGGGAATCAATTCGACTGGAAACTGAATGTATTATATGTCGTCCTTCTTTTTGAAGCATGCAGACTTTTGAAATATTGATGCGATTCATGCATGCACAAGGGCATTATTGATATAAAGTTGAATGTAGATTGTATTTTTGAACAATGCTATTTTTTACTTGAAAAAGATTGTAGTAATAGGATGCTGTGAGAAATCTGTAAAACTTTTCTATGCGTCTACGTGCACCGATATTAATTTCATAACAGTTGTGAGTTTGCAGGCTTATGAGTTTTAGAAATTCAGTTGCAGCAAGTTTCTCTGAGATTCTTTACCATGGAGAGAAAAAACTGTCTGCGTAATTATAAAGCTCGGGTTTCACATCTACGAGCTTTGTGTCAGAAATTAGTTAATACCATTCCCAAAATTAATTTTTAGCGAAAAGCTAGCATATGTACACACGTACTAAGTTGCACAGAACAGATACAGCGGTTCACTCATGCAATGCGGAGGAAATATTGTCTCACCAGGAGAAACTTTGTTGAAACAATGCACGTTTTTTGATGTTACTTAATGGTTTTCTTTTCAAGTTTCAAGTTAAGTGACGTTTTCTCAATAAAAAAGTAATCAAGGTAAAAGCGTCTTCACCTGCACTAGGGAATTCTTGTTATGCAAATGTGGATATTTAATAGGCAATGTCGTTTAGAGTTTCATGTTATTTTACCAATATTCCCAGATGGAATTAAAATGCAACAACAACAGCTTTCGAAAAGTCTGCACCCATTGTTCTGAAATGCTAAACATTTCACTGATGCGTAATTTCGAGATGAGAAAATTTCTCTATTATAATTTGGTGATATCAATGGTTAATCTACTTAATATAAATTATTTTCCAAGAAAATTATGTAGTGGATATTCAGAAAGCATAAATTTAATAAATGAAATTATTCGGCATATTAAACACATTTAAATGAAATTTATTACATGGCTGTAATATTGCGCGTTGGTGCTATATCTACTTTTTGTGGATGCGTGAGTTGTGCATGGAACCATTCCTCATAATTTATAGAAGCTTATGCGGGCGAATGAATGCTATAACTTAAATAATATACACGCAAGCGTTGAAAATATACGAGTAGCAATGTACAATGTATAACATGCATTTTCGTTTTAGCCAAAATAAATGTTCTTTAAAGTTTGCAGAAATATATGTATAGATTTATGATGATCCACCCTCTTTTCCTCGCATTTGCTTTCCTTTAAAATTGGCTTCGTTTATCATCGTGCAGCTTCTATATAATTATTAAAATAAATTCGTTTTCTCGAATCTTAAGCAATTCATAAATTCGTGCCATCGTATTTGCTCTGAATTGTGATATTTATATCAGTTGTGCATGGATATGGCTGCTGCACTGCAACTTGGAAATGATCATGAGTTTTCATTGCCTAATAAAAAATTAATTCAGAAGCTATTTGAAGGAAACCTGTATGCGTCTTGGGAATTGCTAGCTTTCCCCAGATATACGTTTGTATACTACAAAGTATTTCTGGTATAAAAGTTGGCAATTTTCATGCATTACCTTTCCTTAGTTAAAAAATACATATACGGAATAATCGCGCATTTATTATGCACATATTTTGCCTGCATGCCATCATCTGTGCATTTTTAAAGAGATGATACTAAAAAGAACACGTTTTCTTCATTTATTTTCGCGACGAGAAGTTTTAATGCCGAAATGATAGGCTATTTCAAGTTTCAGATTTCATATAGCCATAGATGTAGCGAAAGAATTTATATAATTTTGAAGTGCAGTGATCTATACGGGTTTGATTTCACCTACGTGACGTTTTTAAATTCCCAAGACGTGTACAAATTGGAAATTTTCGAATGTATATATCTGACGTATATATACTCTAAAGATCTGTATACTCGATGGATAAAATATCAATGTAACCATAGATGGATATGCGAGGGTTTGAATCAGATTGAAATACAGTATGTCAAATATCTTATTTGCTGATAAGGTTTACTTTAGAAAAATGTGCACGCACTTTGCTATGGGTTCATAGAAGAAGAAAAAAATATATGGAAATGTTGTATTTTAAAAAATGATGACGGTATAGACATATAAAGAATAAAAATTCTCACGAAGATATATTGGATCGAAACATGTGAAATCTAAGCAGGTTTTTTTAAAGTTTTCGTGAAAGTCTTCCGTTGTTACATGTTTTTCCTCTCTTACAATTTATAGGGGTCTTGTATAGCCCTCGCGTTTAATTCATGGCTATAATTAAGAGCACTAAGTGCTCCATATATTTACATTTTCAGCAAACGTGGCTTTCTTGAAAATGTGATGCAGCGCTTGTTTCAATGATTAAATCGTTGCCGAGAAAAAAGCAGTGTTAGCTTCTTACCGTTTTAATCTACACGTTGGTATACAGCCATGCTGATTTTTGGCAGGTTTCAGAAAATTTGGATTTCAATGTGCTCTATCACCTCCAAACGAAAGGAGCTGAGAAACGCAATTTTGCTATTTGAATGCACACTATTTGGCGAATGAGGGAGTTATCTAACCTGACAGTGCTAAATTTTGAGCATGCATGAATGTACATGCATTTTGCATGGCTAGGTCAACTGGCGTGCATCCCGCAACCGTTTTATTCGCTCGCAATGTTTGTCGTAAGACATTCAGACTGTCACGCATTGTGCCAATCATTAAAAATTGACGACTGTGAAAGCTATTTGATGAGATGGTTGAGGAGAAAACGTCCACTAAACCTTGGCAGAAAAAACATCGCCAACCCTAGTCTAATGGAATTTGGCTTAAAAATGCATGAGCGTCGTTGGCATTGGGGAAAAGATTTTGTCCAATTTCGAGCCCGCATGACTTCTTGTTAGATTGTGTAAAGCCCATTTCCAGAGCTCATTTCAGGGTATCCCAACTCACTATTGAAAAAAAAAAACCAACGTGTTGAACTGTATACTACCGTATACAAACAATGGGCAATGCACATTTGCCAATGTGCATAAGCGAGCTTGAAAGTTTGCTGCCAAGTCTCGAAATTTCTTAATGCAAAATGTGCAAATGATGGCAAAACTATAATCGATCATTCGTGCCTCGAAGCCAGATTAAATCCTCCAAAGAGCAGCTTGCACCTTTTCTGTTGCAAAATGCATCTTCGATAATGATGCAAATACATTGTGCGAGAAAGAGAAAGTGGCTCGCTATTCCAACGTTGTTTCTTTTTTCCCTTCCAGACTTTGTTCACTTTTTCTCTTCCTATATAAGCTTGTTTAAAAAAATGTCATTCGACGAAAAAATGCTGAATTTCCATTTTGTGGAAATATAGTTAAAGTGATGTCTCTGGTGCCATTATTTCTCCCACGCTTGTGCTTTTAATACGCCTTGTATAGTTTCTTTCACGTGTCACGTCGATTCTTGCATGGAAGTTATTTTAGACATTCTTTATTTAAAAGGAAATTGGTATACGCCCACCATTAAAAAAAAACTGTAGTGTTCCATAGGAATTTTATGAATAAATTGATTGGCATACAGCTATTACCTACCAAGTAGCTCTCGTGCATGGATGCCACATGCTCACTCTCAGATGCAGTACAAGTTTTGCTGAGGTACTTTACATGCACTTCTTGTTTTTATTTTTGAACATTGCTATGTTTGCATATAAATCTAGCGTGCTTGTAGTAATGGACTGTTTTTTCGCCATACACTGTGATTATGCAGGCGGAAAACTGAGTAAAGCTTCTTTTCACGCAGACTCATAATTGCAATTCAATCAATGCATTGATCCTTAACGTCTTTTTTTTATAAAGAAGAGATTTCGTTAAAAAGATGTGCTGTATTTATATGATGTGGCAAACATGCTTATTTTTATACATTGGAAGACACTTTATCTAAACAAATTACTAAATCGTCCCCACATTCGTCTAATAAAAAACTGCGTTTTATAAGTAGTCTGCTTTAGAATTGGGATGTGTTTGCGATTTAAACAATTTTATTAAACTTTTAAAGTTGTTTGAGGGGTGCAAGTAAATAGATCTCGAGTAAATAGTCATTAAAGCACTAGTTTAATCCATTTTTTCCTAGTTCTACAGGCTGTTGATTTCGCGGTTGCTTGCTAAGTTAATTCGTGATCGGCGTATTTGAGAGATTCTGCAATGAATTGCATTATCATGCATGCGTGATAAAGTCATGAAGATATTCACGAGAACTTTCACATGTGAATTACCTTGAATGCATCTTTAAGCAAACACACTGCATCTAATTTGAAATTTGAATTAAACCCAAAAAGTAAAGCAAGCTACATAGTTATTCTGCTCACTCGATTTTGTTTCGA
This sequence comes from Ophyiulus pilosus, assembly GCA_033995625.1. Lineage (NCBI taxonomy): Eukaryota > Metazoa > Arthropoda > Diplopoda > Julida > Julidae > Ophyiulus > Ophyiulus pilosus. The sequence goes on from JAUJYV010001495.1 coordinate 12,789, forward strand.
AAAAAGATTTCTCTATCTGGTTTGCATTTATTGAGTCAAGTTCTTATTAAAGTATAAATTCTTATTTACATAATTTATGTATGTTTCTTTCCATTATAAGTTTCAATTTAATTTTGTTATTCAAATATGCTTTGATAAACACCCCCTGGTGACTTATGTATTTAGCAAGTTTTCACCTGCTTTCAACATGTGGGCGTGGTCATTACAAAAATGATTGACACTGGAATTGGATTTTCTTCTGCTACTACATATAAAAGTATTGGTACTCCACTTCCTGGAATATAATTTAAAAATGTCCAGTTTGAAAATTGCTAGAGAGGCACATTTTACAGGCCTATGTTTGGGTTTTTTTTTTTGTTTTCTTTCACGATAATTTGCATTGCCATGGGTCAGAGTATATTACAAAAAATTAAATTATCAAATACTGTATATTCAATGCGCTCGTATGGGCCTTTAACGTCTTAATTTCCTTAATGGATTCATCTGCCTCGTTTCTCATGATATTACTCCTTTCACATCAACCATAAAACAAGAAAGTTACACGTATTTGGCGAAATTGAATTTATGCAATAACTATTAAATTCCCTCTGAATTTTTCACTTTGAGCGGAGCTCAAATAACGAAGGTTGAAGTAACTGAAAGATAATTGAAATAGTCGCTTAACTGATGTCATATAATAAATTGCATCACAAACACATATGCATCGTGCGAGTATTGGATTTTCACTCGAATATTAATCTCTTCCGGAGTTTTTACGACAATGACGCATTTTAGTGTATTCTGTTTTGTAATTCAGCTTGATTTCTGGTTTAAAGAAGCTCGGTGATCATTTCACGTTCTCAATCTAATCTAAGAAAGCAATTTTTGCGGAAAGATTATATCCCCGCATATCATCCTTGATTTAATTAAACTGGCGCGTGCACTTAAAAGCCTTCCTAACTTAACATTTCCCCATCACGTCTAAAGCCTACCGTAGAAGTTAATACAGCATATATAACTTCACCTGCACTTGCATCATATTTCGTGAAATTGATAACAAAAGATGATGGGATGATACATCAGCTTTAGTGCTGCCAAGCTTGCATGCTTTATATCGGTTTAATAAATATCAGACTGGGTGGGTTTTTTATCAGGTGTAATTCACCGTGCATTTGAAGAACGCATTTTAGTGATCACATCGAAACGCCAAGCTTTAAGCACTAAAGCAGATTGAAGATTTTTTGAGTGGTTTGAGCTGGAGTGTATATCCACTAATATGATATACATACATTACTTGGTTAACTCAAACAACGTTTTCAGCCCCTGTCAGATACTATAGATGAAAATCTAGCCAGTTGAGCGCCTTTCAAAGTGGAGTGTTATTCTTCATAATTGCAATCAATAATTTAAGTTAGGAAGCCACACTCATCCTTGGGCTTGTAATAGCAGCTGATATAAAGTACACGAAAACCTGATTGGCGCCATTCAATTTCTTGATTAAATTTATAATACTTCTACCATTGTTCTAAAAATATTGACTTAACGGTCTCGAAACAATGAAGTACCGATTTGTATAGGATTTTGTCGTTTTACAAAGTAGAGAAATGGAAGCAAAAATATTGATGTACCATGCAGTTACTTGTCAGAAGAGCTTTGTGGAATCTTTTGATGTTGGAAACGTTTTTGTTTTGCTCTGTCAAAAAGGCTAATTTTGCAATATATATGTGGGCCTACTTGTTATTGGTATTTCGATGTTCAATATATAGAGTAATCCTTTCAACTCTTATCTCTGAACCAACTACTTCTCTGGAACTATCTATTTTTGATATTGGCATTGAGAAAGTCTCGTTTTCTGACGAGATACCGATTCAATGTCAGTTTGTTTCAACTTGAAAGTTAATCTTCTCTTGACATTACAGAACTTGCCAAATGCGTTTCCTGTGTGATAGTTACCTTAAAGATTTTAATACTTTCGATTATTAAATTGCGAGTATAATATAAATTTTTCGCACAGAATAAAAAATAAAAAATTGTATCTGAAGGCCATTGTTGGAAAACTGGAAAACGCAATGCCAAATCGCGAATCCTGGGATTTGGGTCAAAAATAATTATTGGTTCAAGTTTTTGATTTTGATTTTTAACGGATGTGGTTGCGATTATTTATCCTCGTTTTTACTTGTTAAAATCGTGCATCTTCATTAACAATGTTTTTTTCCATCATACGCTCATTTGCGTTGTATTTCAAAGTCTCGTTTATAAGGATTTGCAAATAAATACTTTGGAATGCAATTCATATATTATACATTAATATTATCGAAAATATATTCTGCTTTTTAGTATAGTAAAGAAAAAAAAATCACTCATCATCTATTGTGTAGAATATTGCCGTATACAATTTAGAAATTGCTCTTACCTCCATACATTTGTCTAGAACTTTTATCTTTTTAGGCAATCACCATTATGCATATATAACTACTAAAAGTGACTAGTTTATGAATGCAAATGTCTATTGTAATTACAATTTATATTCTTCATTCTGAGCGCCGTAAGCTTTTATGCAAAAACTCCTTTATGGACTAAAAATTATGCGAAGTTTTTAGTGCAACATGTTATGGCATGTAAGGCAAGTAAAAAACTATGTTGAACTATATGGTGTGTTCCAAGAAACAAATGCTGCATGCGCTTTCAAATTTCGGTAGAAGCATTCTTATACACGAAACAATAGCTGATACAATTTATAGAACTTATGGGTTGTCAGCAGTACAATCCAGCTGTCACTCAGATGGCCTTTCTATGTATATACGCATTAGTATTATGGCATGGTGCAAAGGTCTCTAGAGAGAAAGTCTTTTTTTTTTTTTGATTTTGAAAACCGAAATTTAGTATCGATTTTGTTTAAAAAATACAGCAACAACAAAAAACGAAAAGCATTATGTACGGCTGAAGAGCATGTCACAGTATATTTTATGAATTATTAATTTGACTTCTTTGAGATGGGCTCTGTTTTTTATTGCCCACATATCGAAAAACAAATGGTAATATGGTTTAAAAAAACAAAGTAATGGCTGATACTGTAGCGAAGCTACGATTGTATGTTGCTTAAAATAATATTGGAAGATTGTGATTATTTACTCTATCTGTCTAATTTATCATGACTGCTTGCTACAAAAACAATATATGCTTAAAGCTAGTATATAAAAAATGACAAATATAACAAAACGAAAATAATAGTAAACAATCGCTTAAAACATGACTATCGATTCCAGAATGCTAAAAAAGATAAACTAGTTCTGTATTTTCGACTAAAAGCAAAATACGTAGGTAAAAAGCCCCCAGCGTTTTAATGGTAGGTTGCTATAATGCTATCTATGTACCATATATCACCGTGTGCCATATATTATGTGTTACCTAATGAGAATTTCCAAAATGCATTTAGTTAATGACACGAAGATTAATGCACCATCATTTAATTTGCGAATTTAATCGACAAGTAAGCCTACTCTCGGGTAATGACTCGCATAAAAGCCAATGTTGTTTCTCAACAGTTTACACATAGCTCAAAACCAGGTGAGACGATTTAATATGCTGTCAGCGCAATTCTCCCTGCCCATAAAAATAGAAAATATGGCGGGTGCATCGCATGGTCTTTGACTTAATGCAAAAATAATTTCAATTCCAGCACTGAGGTCATTGTATTTGAAATGTGTGTCGTGGCTTGAGTAAAATAGTTTGTTACTTATGACGTTAATCATCTTTACAGGCAAACCAGTATCAGGGTTAGCTTTCTCTAACATTATTTTGCGGGAAAACTTCCATCAAGGATGGATAAGGGGGAAAAACGCAGAGTTTACTTCCGAAATTGACTTTTGAAGGGAATCATGCGTGTAATGTAGATGCCCGAGTTACTACTGGCTTTCTGCATGGAGATCCATTTCAGAGAGCCAGATCGCTTGGCAATGGGAAATTCTCATACATAAATGCAAAACCTGATGTAAATTTGCATCATCCATATTTTATCATTGTCGATCATTCAATTTGCGCCGCATCCCAAGTGAACCCATGAATATTCATGAACAGCGCGGTTTCAATCGAGGTGGAAAACACAATTTGTTAGATGTGATGCAGGAGACTTAAAATGAAATGTAGTGGAAAAATGTCGTCAAGTTGCCTTTTTTTTTATCTTGAAAAATGTGACATTGATCAGCTAGACTGCTGGTATACGAAACTTCCTATTTATTTTCATTGGGCATACGGTTTGGATCGACTAAAGCTGAAAGATTGCCTTCCTTCTATTTAGAACGGCCTTAATACCTCCCAAACAGCACATCTGAACTTAACAACTAGGGTTATTTCTATACAGTGAAATGTCTTTGAACTTCTAAGCTCTTCGTATTGCCTTTAAATGAAACGTGAGCAAGTAGAAACTTATTGTAAATGACGTCGTTATAGGCATCAGAGCCTGTTATTGTAAACCCATACCTATTTTTAGCATTCTACTGAAATTTCCAGTTGTTTAAATTGAATATATTTGCATATTTTTATCGGAT